>JAJONR010004932.1:0-61009 GCA_029582245.1 Solanum etuberosum | reverse complement strand
GGGGGAGGAAAAAGACTCTTGGCAAACATCAAATTTAATGCAATTGTAAAAACAACAAAGCCTTAACCCCAACTAGATACAAAAACAACAACAAGATACCCAGTGTAATCCCGCAAGTGGGGTCTGGGGAGGGTGGTGTATACGCAGCCTTACCCTACCTTGTGTTTTTATAAATAGCTGGTGATAGTTCAGGTAGGAAACACAATGCAAACACCTGATAGTTCAGGTATGAAACTCGCAAAAACGTGATACTTCCGGTGTATTTTTAACCATTAACTAATATTATATAATGCAGTCAACTATTTATTCTTTCTCGTCTCTAATTAAATTAAAGATCAGTTTCCCAATTTATGACATAACTGCTCAATCTTTCAACTGTCTAATAAGAAGCTTTGGAATTAGTCAATACTTTTTAGCTTCGGTGCATGTCAAGACCTGCAAAGAATCATGTCAACGAAGGAATATCATAACCTAGTGAGATATACGAACATACCTGTCCACTTATCGATGGGTCTATCACCGCCCCAAAAATGAGGTTAGCACTTGGATCCACAAGGTCATATATAACCTCTGCTGCAGCATTTACCTAAAAAAGTGCAAAGAGGACATGCAAGGATATGAGAGCTGACTTCGCGAATCAGATAAGTCAGAAATTAGCATCATCCGGGAATGCTCACAAACATAAAATACCAAATGCATACAATGAAAGCTTTTTATTATACTAAGAAAAAACAATTAACTTTCTGCAAACTTGGAGGTCAGGAATGCTTTGAAACTGATAATAGAGAAAATATGGCGCAATCACCACTACAATGACGTTATAATGATAAATTGGTATCTGGTCCAAATTTAAGAAAACAATGATCATCACTGCTGAGCTATGCGACATGGCCAAGGACACCTATGTTGGGTATACGAGAGGATCAGACATAGAGACACTTCGAAAATCAGAGCATAAATTCACTCGTATAGATATTTTAAATTTGTACATAATTCTGGTCAAGGCTTAAATATGACCCCAAAATCATAAACTATTAACAACATATTTCAACTGAAGATACAAAGACTGTTTTGCATATAATTGTCTCTATCTAACATAAGATAAAGAGTTTCAAGATACATTTTTACCTAGAAGGCATGAAAACAATTTTCTTCCTTACATTAATAAGTTTTGTTCAAATGCAGACATGAAAACAATTTTCTTCCTTACATTTAAAAGTTTTGTTCAAATGCTGTGATTCTCATAGGAAGTCTACAAACTTAACATTATAACTTGTTTTTATAGCATACAATATGCAATTTTTCACTTCTGGAAATTATATTTTGGTTTTAAAGCTTCATTAAATTGGATAACAACTTATAATATAATCTTCACATCCCTTTCAGAGTCTAACTTAGGGGCCCGTAGGGTCCAAAAATTATCTAGAGATGTTTGGAACTCCAACTTGGCAGATGTGGTCATTACCAACTGCTTTAATGAGTGAATTTGTGTCTGACATGATTTTGATGCCTTAAACAAGCATACATTTGGTGTGCATGCATCAGTTTTATCAAAAGTGAAAAGTGTAAATGAGTGAATTTGTGTCTGACATGATTTTGGTGCCTAAAACAAGCATACATTTGGTGTGCATGCATCAGTTTTATCAAAAGTGAAAAGTGTAAAACAGCTCTAAGGTCCTTTAAGGCTTTAAGCACAGGTGAAGTGTGGGCTTTATTGAAGAAAGGAGCAATGAAGAAAAATACAAATATGTATGTGTAGTCCAAGATTAATAATCACAAGCATGAATAATAAATATATGAACAAAGAAATTGAAAAAAAAAACGTGAAATATCAATTGTTTAGTGTCGCATCTTCAGGATTACACTCACTCTCACTGGCAAGGAAAAGCATGCCTTGATGATGACACTGAAACGTGCATAGAGTGAGGCAAAGCGCTCAACATGTTTTGCGCCTCGCTTCAAGGCTTAAGCGCACTTAAAAATGACAACATTGGCATGCATAAATGCTGAGAAACAGCAGATAAGCAAGCAGGATAGACCAGAAGCATAGGTCATTTGATCTTTTCACAACCCTCATGCGCCTTTAGATAAAGTTTCTCTCTTATTTGTCTTCGTAAGAAACAATCACACAAGGAAATTCACACATTCATATATGCCATCTTCAATAGAAAAATCTCTACACTGAAAAAAGTAAAAGGCTTCTACTGCCGAAATTTTTTCTACATTATGTAATATATGTCTGCCTTTTTCAGTCAACAAGAGGTGCATCCTAAGGATGATTAGTAAGTGTATGGGAAGAGAGAGAGCAAGATAAAAAATAGTTGGGTACCTCAAATAATGTTAGATCACTACCACCAGTTATATTCCACACAATTCCAGTAGCCCTCTCTATGCCAATGTCCAGCAGAGGAGATTGAATGGCGTTCAATGCTGCATCTCTTGCTCTGGTCTTTCCTGTAATATCAACGAACAATATTAATTTTCATCTTGACTAGTTAGTAGCAGCATCAACATATCAATCCATTCTCGCAAAAAAGAAAAAAAAACTTGTTAGCAATAGCCTCACTACTAAATCCAACTATTAGGGGGATACACAACCATACATGGACGATATGCATATATGAAATCTTGATATGCATATTTTGCATGCGAACCTGCTGGAGTTACAGATGAGATTTATGTGCTTTACATTGGACATGACATGGCGCAGTTTCAGCTTACCGAGGGCATGACCTTAGATGGGAGGGGTGGAGGTCATGGATTAGGGTAGTAGGTAGTAGTGCATTGTCTTGCTATCCGTTCATATTAGTAGTCGTAGTATTGCTCCTGTAGTTTCTTGTCCATCGATTGATGTTAATATCTGTTGATTCCTTAATACCTCGACTATCGTATGATTTTGTTATTATTTGTTGTTTTTTGTACTTTTGTTACTTCTTTTTTTGGGACTGTTTTCCTTGAGCTAAGGATCTATTGAAGACAACCTCTCTACCTCTGAAGGTAGGGGTAAGGTCTGCGTACACTTTACCCTCCCCAGACCTCACTTTGTGGGACTATACTGGATATGTTGTTGTTGTACATTGGACATGAAATATTTTCAAATAGCCAAAACAACGTAGAAAAATGCATAGAGTTTCTACCTTCCACAAAAAGAAAAAGCCAGAAGTAAGAAGGGGTCCAGCAAGAAATGGACCATCAATCACATTTGTCAGCAAGTGACTGAATTGAAAGAAATCTTAAATCTGCAGCCAAATAGCATCCAATAATAGGAGGAAACTCACAGAAACATGTCAGATGTGTTCAGTCCGAAGAATTTATTTTCCAATTTCCCTAACGGAAACATCAGCAGATAAAGATGTTACTTTTTAGATTACATTCAATTTTTTTAAAGGAAACGTGACAAAACACTTCTAGATGGGTTCACTATTTGAAATTTCTACAAGCAGCTATTTATGTCAATGAGATGTCTGCTTAGACTGAAGAGGATCATGTCATGGGTACGAGTTATGGAAACAGCCTCTTGCAGAAATGCAAGGTAAGGTTGCATACAATAAACCCACCTAGTAGTCCGGCCCTTCATCGGACCAGTGCATGGCGGGAGCTTAGTGCACCGGGCTGCCATTTTTCTTCAGATGTCTGCTTAGATTTCTCTTCATAGCATATTGGGATGGAAGGGTATAACTCCCTCACAACCTCGAGCCATGAATATGGAACCCTTTTCTCCCTCCATGAAGGCCAAAAGTCTCCCCCCACCCCACGGTTCTCTGCCTTTATGGATGGTGTTTCAGTTGGAAAATGTTTCTTTTAGCAGAAGCTCGTTGAACCAAAAGATCTGAATTGTCTGCACACGAGCACCACGATCCTTGTTGATTTCACTCTCCTTTCATTTGGTAAGCTCAACCATAACTAGGATAAAAGTGAGCTTAATGAAGATTCTTGGTATTGTAACTCCTCGGATCTCAAAACGAAGAAAATCCTAGTTTTCAGAAAATCTGGTGCCAGTACCAACGGAACCACCCACGGACCGTAGGTGGGGTTCCGTCGTTAAGGCCCAAGTCTTTATAGTCTCTAATCCCACCCACGGTCGACCAGTACGGTCCGTGGTTGGACCTACGGACTGTAGGACTGACCGTAGGTGAGAGTCAGCAGCCAGTTAGAGGGAAATTGCAGTTGGGTCAACTTCAAACGGTCATAACTCTTAGCACAAAAGGAATGAGGTGGCCCATGACCTATCAAATGAAAGATAATTGAATCATCTTTCCAACGCCACCGAGTTTGCTAAAATCCCATCTCCGAGTAAAAAGTTATGCTCGTTTTAGTGAAGCCCTGTCAGGCAGACTTGACCGACGACCCCTACCTACGGTTGGTAGGTCAACCCACGGAACGTAGGTCCCTCCGTGGGTGGCCTTCGTCAGAATTAAGCCAGGGTCGTTTTGGTCCTTTCCCCTATGCATTGGGCACTTAAATTACGTCGTTTGATCCCTAAACTACGTAGTTTTGGTCAGTTTAAGCCTAGTAACTTAGTCAGATCTTTCCCTAAGCGATTCATTCACTAAAAATTCATCTAACTTAGAACAAAAGAGGAGAAAAGAGGCGCCCCAACCCTTCCCAGAACGCAACAGGTTTTCCTTAGTTCCAACCCCGAAATCGAAGGATTTCTCCGTAGATTTCGTCACCAGGTATGTGGGATTTCACTAGTGGGTTCCTTTCATCCACTAGGTCCCTAGAATTCAGTCAGATTCTTGATTCACTATATCTTGCTTAGACCTAGGGTTTCTAAAACCTTAGATATTGATTGTGATTTAGCTGTTATAGTATTCTTAATCAGATTATCATGTTTTCATGAAATCGTTGCTTAGTTCTTTGCATGAAATTCAGAACCCTAGTTGTGTAGGTTCTCTTAGTTCATGAATTACACATGTTAGGTCAGTTAAACAGATATACATGCTTCAGTTTTCGAATGTCACATTATCAGTACAGAATTGTTACATTCTCAGATTTTGCATGTCAGTGTTTTGAGCTATTCAACATTTCAGTCATAATGTATCATATACATATTCAGTTTGGAGTAGGCTTAGCACCGAGTGGACTAGGGTTTCAACATACCCTCATAGTCTCAGAACTACGTGCCCCCGTAGGTTAAGTCCCCTTTGTGGGCATCAGTTTTAGTGATCACGCCAGTCATGCCTTTATACCCCTGGCAAGGTATATCGGGCCCTTCGATGGGGTGTATACATCGGACACCATAATACTATAATTGAAGTACTAGAAATAACAGATAGTAATAGAAAATGAAGAACAAGAAACTACAAGAGGAAAGCTACAACTACTAGTATGGAAGGGTAAGTGAGACAACACTCAACTACCTATTAGCTTTCTACCCTAATTTATGTACTTCATAGCCTCCTAAGTCTTATCTAAAGTCATGTCCTCGACAATTTAACGCTGAGACATGTCATATCTAATCACTTTTCACGAATACTTCTTCGGCCTACCTCTACCTCTCTTGAAACCATCCATAGCAAACCTCTCACACCTCCGTATTGGGGAATCCATACATCTCCTCTTTACATCCTAAACCATCTCAGTTTCAATTTCCGCAGTTTGTCCTCCATCGAGCCCACTCCAACTTGACCCAGATATCTCCATTTCTAATCATATCTCTCGTAGTAAGCCCACACATCCATCTCAGTGTCCTCATTTCCGCAACTTTCATCTTCAAAACGTGAGAGTTCTTGACTGACCAATACTCCGCTCCATACAACATAGTTGGTCTAACACCACTCTGTAGAACTTGCATTTATGTTTTGGTGACACCTTCTTATCAAACAAGACTCCAAATGCGAGCCCCCATTTCATCCACCCTACACGAATATGATGTGTGACATCATTGTCAGTCTCTCCACTACCTTGGATAGTAAACCCAAGATGTGTCAAAGAGAACTCCAACAACAAAAAAGATATAATTTGAGCATACCATATTGAAATCAAAGATTATATAAAACTCGACATTGAAAGAGAGGCATTAACAGTAAGAGAGATATAGCATGAAGATTATATAAAACTCGACATTGAAAGAGAGGCATAAACAGTAAGTGAGATATAGTTGAATGAATAATTCCAATTCCTCTATTCGCCAAAAAGCATCCCCTGAAATAGCCGAGTATTCAAAAATAGAGAGAAGTTACAAGATGCCGGCAGCCACGCAACAGAAAAAGAAAAAAGAAAAATCTTACACAACATTGTTTTAGAATTGAAACTACTTAAGCTAATCATCAAGGGTATCACAATCATCTGCATCTATTGAGAGGAGCATCCTTTTGCTTCATTTATCTTTTTTCCCCCTGTGTCGTTACCTGGAGTATTAGAAACAAGTGTGGACGAGAAATTGGAACACAACTAATGATCTTGGTTGTCCAACAAATTCTTTAACCTATCCAAAACTTGGGCAGCTTCGGCCTTAGCTGACAGAGCTTCCTGGACCCTAATGTCGGCGTTAATCCTGGCCATAACAGCAACATTGTGGATAGACTCAGAAGCAATGGTAGCAGTGGCAACCAACTGTTTAGCCAAATGGAGATTGATTTCAATGGCATTATTAGCAGGATTGGGAGTGACATGGAAGAAAGTAAAATTACGGTTAGAACAAGCAGGGCACAAGTAACTAGGGGAGGAGGAAGCAGCATCAGAGACACAAGAGAGGTGTGAGATAGAGATGCATTTTGAGCATCGGAGATGGAGGTGAGGGTGAGGAGGGCTGTGGAGGAAGACATCAAAGCAGATGGGACAGAAGGAACCGGGGTAGGAGTCCAGTACGCAGGCGGTGCAAAGATGACGGTTGCGACCTCTGAAGGGGAGAAAGTGGAGGATGAAAGGGCGAGTGGCGGTGCAAACCGCGCATCGGCGGCCGGAACCACCTTCAGATGGCTGCTCCTCCACCTGCTGCAGCATCAGAAAAAATAATTGCTCTATCCCTATGGCCTATCGTAATCTCACATTTATTTATAGGAACCGATGCGGGAAACTAGTTGAGATTTTAAGAATCCAACCCCCTCCTTTGCTCTCTTATGTTCTTTGTATGCATTCATGACTGATTAAAATAGATACATTTCCTTTTTTACATGGAAATTCTGAAATATCACACAAAATTGTTCCGGTTATCTGCAGCAGCTAGTTCTCTTCGTTATTAAATGAAATGCAAAATATTTTGTCTACTGAACATGACCTTCATTTCGCCTCAACTTCCACATTTCAGTAAGTCTCTATACAGACGAACTCCATAGTGTCCCCACCAGTTTGCGCACATCTCAACTAATTCCACGGGGTACCTACTAATTCCCACCAGCACAAATACTGGGAACTCTATCCACCAGGGCTTGTACAGATGGGAAGAAATAACCTAATGTTTTTGGCTCCACTGAGAATTGAACCTGAGACCTCTAGGCCACACCCTAGGGTGAGGCTGCATACGCCCTTTTTATCAGTAACAATACATAGATTTTTTTATTTAATGTCTTGTGAGGTTCGCATAAATAATGATTTAGCCATGTAGGTGGTATGTGTGTCTCATTAAGCCACATCATCACATCACATAGAGACTTTAAAATCACATGACATTATGAATTAAAAGGAAACCAACAAAGAGAAATGGCTTAGTGCCAACAACCATCAAATGGCTTTTTGAACTTACCCGTAGCAGTTCCTATTCCCATTAAAGAAGACCCAGCATTTGCCATAATAGCACGCACATCAGCAAAATCCACATTTACTAGCCCAGGAATCTGTAATTCATGCCAGATATATCATGGATAAATAAATACAAGCCTTGATATTCACCCACTTAGCAGAAGAATGCACTTTGGAAAGAAAATCCAATTTATGTAGAAGGAAAGAATATGCCAAATATGAAAAATTGACATGTATTTGCTACGCATAAAGAGAACATGGAGTTATCCATGTAAGGGGAGTGATATGAGTACTTATGAGCCTCATTTGCCTTGGAAGTAGTAAGAGGATCATATGGTAAGATTCAGAAGCTTGTGGTGATAAATGAGCCATCATTTTACTACTACTTTTTTTTTTTGATAAAATGTGTTAGAATCCTGGAAATATTCTATAGTATATATGTATATGTAAATATAGTAGGTAGCTTGATTTAATCCTAGATTTACTCCTATTTTAATTAGGTATTAATTACCTTTCCTTTTTAGGACACGTAAACTCAGATATTTAAACCCCAATAGCTTGTGGGAATAATCAAGGTGAATTCTCTCTCAAACTCTTATTCTCTATTAGAGTTTTCTTTAGTGGGAAAACATGAATAAAATAAGAGAACAAAATTGTTGAGCATTTTTCCAGCAAAACCTCCATTGCTCCACAATTTCGACATTCTCCAGGGGTACTTTGCATATATCAGTACCACCATTACAATCGGAATCCTCGCGTGTGATGTTTTCCGACCACTTTTCCGGCAGATTCCTTTTTCAGTAGATTCGTTGCAACATTCCGACCCACCCATTTAATTTCTTTACTAATTTCAATCACTTTCCGGCAGTCAGATCTAATTTTCCAGCGAGACAACAAGCAGTTTTTCCAATCTATCCTCAGGTGCTTTTCTAGAATTTACGTTTTTTTTTTTGGACACTAATAGATCTGTTTTCATATCTCTTGGATTCGACATGTTTGGCACTAAATTAATGGGCTCCAGCAACCCTCAAACTGAATCCACTGGTAATCCAACCAATCAACTGGTCTTTTTGTCTGAGATAGAATACAATGACTTTCTTCAGTACCAGGCGAGTAAGCAGACATCTTCATCAATAGCTTATGTTGCCCAAAAAGGTAATCATGTTAATCCTGCTACTTGTATCTCACAATCCACCACACATGGTTGTTGGGTCATGGACTCAGGCGCTACTTGCCACGTTTCTGGTAACAAATCTGTATTGTCTGATATTACTTACTCTCGGTCCCTTCCCAAAGTTACGTTAGCTAATGGTTCTCAAACCAAGGCAACCGAAATCGGTCAAGCCAATCCCTTACCTTCCTTGACTCTGAATGATGTTCATCTTGTCCCTGGTTGTCCCTTTAGCCTCATGTCAATAAGTCGTTTGGCTAAGACTTTAAATTGTTTCGTCTCATTCTTTAGTGACTTCTTTGTTATACAAGACCTCTGTACGGGGAGGATGATTGGAGAAGGGCGTGAGTCAAATGGACTTTATTATCTCAATTCTCATAGATCAACTACGGTTTGTTCAATATCTGACTCTCCAGATTTAATCCACAGACGATTGGGACACCTTAGTTTATCCAAACTTCAAAAGATGGTACCTAACTTGTCCAAATTGTCTAAGTTAGATTGTGAGTCCTGTCAATTGGGGAAGCACACCCAAGCTACTTTTTCACGTAGTCCTAATAATTGTGCAGAGTCTCCTTTTCATTTAGTTCATTATGATATTTGGGGTCCTAGTAGAATTAGTTCTACATTGGATTTTAAGTATTTTGTTACTTTCGTTGATGATTACTCAAGGTACACTTGGATGTTCTTAATGAAAGATCTTTCTGAATTCTTTTCCATATTTCAAACTTTTTGTGCTTCAGTAAATAATCAATTTGGTGTTTCTATTCGCACTTTTCGTAGTGATAATGCGCGTGAATATTTATCATCTCAATTTAAACAATTTTTGTCTTCCCATGGAATTATTCATCAAACATCTTGTCCTTCTACTACACAACAAAATGGGGTTGCAGAGAGAAAAAATAGGCATATTGTTAAGACTGCACGCACTCCTCATACAAGCAAATGTTCCATTGCATTTTTGGGGGGACGCAGTGCTCACCTCTTGTTATCTGATTAACCTTATGCCTTCCTTTGCAATTCAAAATCAGGTTCCGCACTCTGTTTTATTTTCCCAGTCAACCTTATTTTCTCTTCCACCACGTGTCTTTGGGAGCACATGCTTTGTCCATATACTCACTCCAGAAAAAGACAAATTAGCCCCTTGTGCTCTTAAATGTGTCTTTCTTGGTTATTCAAAAGTACAGAAGGGATATCAATGTTTCTCACCTAACCTCCAGCGATACCTTATGTCCATTGATGTTACTTTTTTTTAAGGTCAGCCCTACTTTACATCCTCTCCTGTTGAACAATTAGGCATTTATGAGGTTCTACCAATTCCATCTTTTGGAGATCCCACCATAGTCTACCCTTCCACCTCATATTCTATAACTCCATCTTCCTCATCTGCACCTCCACAACTATTGACCTATCATCGTCGTCCGCGCCCAAATGATTCAAACCCTTCATCGAAATCCTTGCCTACTGAGGACTTGTCTACACAGAGTTCTTCTGTTGACACTCGAAAAGGTAATCGCTCTACTCGTATTTATACTTGTTTGAGCTATCATCGTTTGTCAACGACCCATTCTGCCTTTGTATCATCACTATCATTTGTGTCTATTCCTAAGACTACAGGTGAAGCTCTTCCTCATCCAGACCGGTAACATGTTATGATTAAGGAGATGTCTGTCTTACAATCTAGTGGTACTTAGGAGCTTATTCCTCTATCTCCAGATAAATCTACAATTGGTTGTCGTTGGGTATATACAATGAAGGTTGGCCCCAATGGACAGACTGACCACCTAAAAGCTCAACTAATGGTCAACGTTGGGTATATACAATGAAGGTTGGCCCCAATAGACAGACTGACCACCTAAAAGCTCAACTAATGGTCAAGGGTTATACACAGATTTTTGGTCTTGACAATGGTGATACCTTCTCTCATGTGGCCAAGATTACTTCAGTCCATCACTTTTTATCCATGGTTAATGTTCATCATTGGCCTCTCTACCAGTTGTATATTAAAAATGTCTCTCTTCATCGAGATCTCGAAGATGAGGTATATATGAAACAACCATCTATTTTTGTTGCTCCGAGGGAGTCTAGTAACATGGTGTGGAGACTACGACGAGCACTCTATGGCTTGAAATAGACTCCTCGGGCATGGTTTGGGAAGTTTAGCATGGTTATTCAGGAGTTTGGCATGGTACGAAGTGAAGCTGATCATTTTGTGTTCTATTGTCACCCTACTCCAGGTTTGTGCATGTATTTGGTAGTGTACATTGATGACACAGTTATCACAGGTAATGATGATGAGGGAATTACCAAATTCAAACATCACTTTTTCCAGCATTTTCAGACTAAGGATCTTGGTCGATTGAGGTACTTCTTGGGCATTGAGGTTGCTCAATCCAAATCAAGAATTGTCATTTCACAGAGGAAATATGCACTTGATATTCTTGAAGAAACAGGGATGACAAATTGTAGGCCTATTGATTCTCCAATGGATTCAAATGTTAAGCTCTTACAAGGTCGGGGGGCCTCTTAGCAATCTTGGAAGATATATTTACACATATGCTATAGAGAATGATTTTCATTTTATCGGAGAAAATGTACTCTCAGGAAACATCGTCACAAGGTTTGTGAGGTCAACTCATCACCTTGCAGGCATATTCACCAAGTCCCTAGCCGGTCCCAAACGAGTTATAGATGCAACAAGCTTGGTACATCTAATTTGTAATTTTGTATGCATCAGCTTGAGGGGTAGTGTTAGAGTCTTAAACCTATTCTATAGCATATGTGCAAATATACTAGGTAGCTTGATTTACTCCTATTTTAATTAGGTATTAATTTGTATTGATTTCCTTTCCTTTATAGGTTATGTAAACTTAGCTATTTAAACCTCAATAGCTTGTGGGAATAATCAATCTGGTTCTCTCACAAACTCTTGTTCTCTCACAAAATGTACCATCATTTTACATTATTGATAACGTACCACATGAGTGCTAACAAATGGGTGGGTCGTATGCGGGAATTACCCTTTCCACTTACTAATACCAAGGTCAAAAACACTAAAAAGAGACAAGGGCAACCATCATTTGTGAGCTAGGCTTCATTGAATGACACCCCCGTAAAGTTGTATTCACATCATTTTCTCCTAATGTGATTAAAAAAAAATCTCGACAACTCCAGCTCAATAAAACCTTATAAGAAGATTTTACACCTCTAATTAGTTACACTTATTGTTACTTTTTAACCTTGATTAGCTTGATTAAAGTTGTTAAACTAATTACTTCCCTTTTTTGGCATCATCTTCATCACTTTCAGTGTTATTTTCAAGATTTCCTTTTAAGCAATATCACAATTGTATGCCCAATAACACTAAATTCACATAGTGCATACATTACAACTTAATATTGTGCTCCCTGATACACTTTAGACCTATAACTAAATTATTCCATAGAAAATGCATATGTTTTTTTATATATTCCATCCGAAATACATAAGGTATCATTTAACACCTAATCTATTTCGATACAAATCCTTAGATTGGCAATGCGTGGTGGCGTAACCAATTCTTAGTTCTTATTTCTCCTATCTTGCTTAAACACATGTAAGATTAGTTCTAACTTTCAATTGCATCGTTTATATTTACTACGAAGAATTTTACCTTATCATGAGCCGAGGGTCTATCGGATACATCCTCTCTATCTTCACAAGGTAGGGGTAAGGCTGCGGACACACCACCCTCCCCAGATCCCACTTGTAGTTTTACACTAGGTATGTTGCTATTTTTGTTGTTTTACATCTTCGTTTTACACTAAGGCGCGAGGAAATATAGAGATTTATACTTCACCTGTGTATAGCTTAAGATTTCCCTTCAAAGCATAGAACAAACATAACACATCCAGGTGATGCATATAAAAGTAAGATCCTAGACGTAAAGCATTATCAGGCAAATGCTTACTTAGGATCATAGGCACTATGCAAGCAGAAAACAGAAATGAAAGATAAGACTGTGACCAACAAACTTACCGTAATTATATCAGAAATACCACGAACTCCTTGCCGAAGAATATCATCAGCCAGGTTAAAAGCTTCAGTTACTGGGGTTGATGGAGAAACAGCTGTCAATAATTTGTCATTTGGAATGACAATCAGAGTATCAACATTTTCTCTCAAAGCTGCAATTCCTTCTTGGGCTTGAACTGCTCTTCTTCGTCCCTCAAAAGAAAAGGGGGTTGTAACGATACCAACAGTTAAGATACCCATTGATTTGGCAGTTCCTGCAATTATAGGAGCCGCACCAGTCCCTGTTCCTCCACCCATTCCAACCTGTACATAGCATGTTGGAGCCCACATATGAGGAAGGAACAAAAAGTGAGAGAATAAAGCCTCTGGAAACTCTAAAGATATGTGAGGAATTTTAATTTACATACAATAACACGTAATCATCCCACATTTAGCTTTACAGCACTTTCAAGCAAATATATCCTTAGTATTGAATGCAGTGATATCAAAAGCAAAAAGCACAAAAAAGATTTAAGGTCCATTGGGGCTTTAAGCACAAATAAGGTGTGGGCTTTAATGAAAAAAGGCGCAAAGGGAGAAACATACAAATATACATACATACATACATATAATATATATATATATATATATATATTGGCCAAGATTGATAATTATAAGCATGAATGACAAACATATGAACAAAGAAATTGAAAAAAAAAATGATCAAGTGAAATATCAACTGCTTAGTGTCGCCTCTTCAGAAGAGGCTCATTGACAAGAAAAAGTATGTCTTGGAACCTTGATGACAACACTGAAGGGCACATTACACGAGGCGAAGAGCTCAACACATTTTGAGCCTCGCTTCAGGGCTTGAGCGTTTTTGAACAAGCACGCCTTTGACAAAACTGATTGAATGACATTTATACCATATCAAGGGGGAAGGACTCCTTCTCAAGGATGATAAGCATGGCACGAAAACCAAAAGAACGGGAGATTAGATTCCTCTCCTACACCAAGAAATCGCCTGATACCATCTCAAATGAAGGGTAGGTATACACCTTTTACTTTTTTATGGCGTACTATATGATGCCCTTCTTGGATGCTTATAGCACCATGTTGATGATTAATAGGGATAACGCAATCTGACAAAGTCTTGGAACCAAAAGGCCAAGGGAGAAATTTTAATTACATTCTTGGGTACAACATCCTTTTTTTTTTTATGAGTATGCTAAAAAATGTCTCTTCACATTAAGAAACATAATTGTGACTTCCGGAAATCATTTGAAGTTCAAAATATCTTGGTATTGGATTGATACTAAGATCTAGCCATGCTACAAGCACCGTTTCAGTTACCATCTGTTTACGCTTGTAGGCTTGTACCAATATAGCCTCTCATTCAATTAAGCATGCTTTGTTTTGAAAGTTTATCAACTCTTTGCAAGGATGATACAACACGCCAGATCCTTCCTCATGAAATATCGTTTATTTTTGTCCCATCAGATAAATCAGAAACAATTTTCTGATTGCAGTTTTAAAAACTAAGCATAACAAAATTTATTCTCTCCAGCTCCCGATTCACCTAATGATCCTTTTTGCTTGGTATCAACCCTTTCCTTTTAAACAAAGAATACTAATTACACATGTATTTGGAAACTTATGTTACTAGAAATATCTTCTCATTGCCTCACAAAATAATACTATATATAATCTCCTTCCTTTACGAAATGAAAGGTACGGTTTGAAGTACGAAAGGCAAAACATATAATTTTCGGTGTTCATTTAAATATTGATTCTTAAAAAAAAATTGCGAAACAATTAGATCTTTAGAAACTAAAAAAAAAAGTATGTAAGTCACAAGTTAGAGATATATAGAAAATTATTGAAAGAATCATAATCATAGAAACAGATAAAATGCCTATTAATAGATACTTCAAATTTATTTTGGTAGTGTTAATGGCTATTAAGATACTCGCGTTTTATATCAAAAACTAAATGATTCCTTCCTCTACTAATTCTCCTCAACCCTTTAGCTTATGCAATGTTGCATATTAGCATTTTCAAGTTGGTAGGTTTGAGAAGCTGTAAGGGATGGAGCAGACTAATGTGACACCTATCTTTCTAATGAGCACCAAGGACACTGAACTTTGTTTATAAAAAGCATATTTAAGGTGTACTTCCCTCCAACAGTCATCCTTTACTGTGTCAAGTGTCTTTATGGGCCAGGGAAAGAGCTCAGAAATTTTGCAAACGGGGTGGGAGGAAGAGCGTTGCCAGGTTTAAGTGAGTATACTTTAACTGCACTTATTACATAAAGTTACATTTAACATAGGAATTCTGCATGTTATTTAACCAATTCAATCTGGTACTATAACCAGAAAAAACACTTCAGCTGCTCTGCACAATGGACAGAAAGAAGCTAAGTTGTTCAGATTCGAGTGTGGGTGTCCAATACGGATGTGGATCTAGATGTTGGATCCTCCATGGTCTAAATTTTAAGATTCGGGAGAATGGGTCCAAGTATATGGATACAGATTTGGGGATTCAACTAAAAATAATACAAATATCTAAAAATAGGGTTATATGTCTAAATTATGAGATATTATGTAAAAAATTTACAAGGTATTCAGATGAGAAAATATCGATCAAGAGGAGAATCCCAAAAGGAGATATAAGGAAAAAGACTGACATAGAAATTTCGATATATAAGGTATTCCATTTTCTTCATTTCACCTTAGCTTTTGGTTTGATTATAGAAATCATTGCATTTGTCCCAAATTTCTCCGTTGATTTTGGTCAAAATACCCAAAATCAATTGACCATATCTGCTACAGATCCCACGTCGCGTCAACACGGGTGCGGAACCGAAACTGAAGGGTCCGAGCAACTAAGGAAAGTAGTGTCTCACGAAAAGAAGATACTTAGTTTTACTATAAAAGAAAGAATTAGAAGTTTCTATACAATAGTATACGAAATCTAAGTTTCTGACAAATGAGAGGGGAAGCGAAACAAAGGAAAGAATAAAGTGTATTTCATATAACCCAAAACTTCTTTTTCCAATAAAGTTATTACATAGGTTGAACTTACAGTCACAAAAACCATGTCTGAGCCGTAAACTGCTTCCTCAATGGCCTGCTTGCTCTCATTGGCAGCATTCATCCCTATATCTGGATTACCGCCTGCGCCAAGTCCCCTTGTGAGTTCTTGACCTATTGGCAGTCTATGCTCAGGATTTACAGGTGACATCCTCATTGCTTGGATATCAGTGTTCACAATCCAAAACTCTACACCCTTCATAGAGCTCTCAATCATGCGATTAACTGCATTTGATCCACCACCTCCTACACCAACCACCTTGATTTTGGCCTCATTAAAATTGTTCGAGCTTGATGAATCCATCAAACTCTCACTGACATTTCCACTTGAGCTTTCTTGTCTAGAGGTAGTCATTGTATTGTTACCTTCGCCTCTGAGCATAGAAATTTCGGGATGTAAATTTAGAAAGGGGTCTTTGTTTTGATACTGATTGACACTGTGGGAATTGGCTGAACATTTGAATTGAGGCAAACTTGAGGTACCCTTTTGGTTAACGCCCAGATATCCAATCTTCTCATCTTGAATTTTCAAGGGGCAAACTCTACCACCAAGAACAGTCAATACCCCTCGTGACCGTCGCGTATCAGGAGGCATAAATACAGCTGACGTACAAGTAGCCATAACAGAATTTTCCCACACTTAAACTCAAACTATTCTGATTAATCCAGAAAAAATATAATCGACCTCCTAGATAATATCTGAAGTTCCAGTCCAGTTTTTTTCTTTCAGCACCTGCCAATCAATAAAACAAGAAAAAGCAGCGCACATTGTTTAAAGGAAGCTTGTAACTGGTAGCTATAAAAGGAGTTCTAGTCCTCAATAATCTAAATTTGCAAACACATATGAGTTACCAAACTCCAAAAGTGTGCCACAATTTCAGATTTAGTGAGTATAATACAGCACAAAGTTTAACACAGCTCTAATAGCAGCAGAGCAGAAATTAGAAGAAAAACGCAATAGCAGGAAGAAAAAAGACAATCTTTATCGAGTAGCATTACACAAACCCAAAAAGAAATTAACTCCATAAGAATAAAGAACCTTATAATTGTATAGGTTGAGAAAATGCAATAGCAGGAAGAAAAAAGCAATATTTATCAAGTAGCATTACACAAACCAAAAAAGAAAACAACCCCATAAGAATAAAGAACCTCACAATTGTATAGCTTGAGAAAATGCAATAGCAAGAAGAAAACTTAGATGGTTTGGTTTGGGATTCCCATAATGGAGGTCTCAAGTTCAAAACCCCTTGCCGTCTGGGTCAAGCTCATCGCACAAGGTTGCCTAGTGCGGTTTAACTTTCTTGTGTGGTTTGCGAGCTATTGCACATGAACGGGGTTTACCCTGTGCACACCCAAAGGGTAGCAGTTGTGGGTTCCCTTGTCATAAAAAGAAAGACCATCTTTATCAAGTAGCATTACACAACCCCAAAAGAAAACAACATCATAAGAATTAAGAACTCACAAGTGTATAGATTGAAAAAAACCAGTAGCAGGAAGAAAAAGGCAATACTTATCAAGTAGCATTACAGAAACCCACAAAGGAAACAACCTCATAAGAATAAAGAACCTCACAATTGTATAAATTGAGAAAATAACTTTACCTTTATCAAAAAAAAAAAAATGTATAAAATTGAGAAAATTCAATAGCAGGAAGAAGAAAAAATCCAATGTTTATTAACATTTACAAACCCACAAAGAAAACAACCCCATAAGAATAAAGAACCTCACAATTGTATAGATTGAGAAACTTCAATTACAGGAAAAATACAATCTTTATCAAGTAGCATTACACAAACCCAAAAAGAGAACAACCCCATAAGAACAAAGAACCTTACAATTGTACAAATTGAGAAAATGCAATAGAAGAACCCAAAAAATACAGTCTTTATTAAGTAGCATTACACAAACCCCATAAGAATAAATCACCTCACAATTGTATAGATTGGATCAAGATTCTCAAAACAATGGCTAACCTAACACACTTCACCTAAAAACTGTGGAAAAAAAACAAGAAATGGAAAGAGGAGGAAACAAAATGGCACCTGAAATTGAAGAGACAGAAACCCAAAACAGAATTGCAGAAATCCTTTGAAATTTTGAAGAAATATAGAGAAAGAGAAGAGTTTTGGCTAGTATTGGTGGTGTTGTATTCAGCTCACAAAGTAGAGTAGGACTAGGAGAAGTGTTGGCAATTTCCCTATTTGCAATTTTTTGTTAGTTTGTAGAGGGAATAGTAGGAGAAGGGCCAAATCTTGTTTGTGTTTGACCCTTTGGCCCATTTTGAGAAAAATATCTTCGCACTTTCTACCAAAACTATTACTCTCATTCACATATATTTGCTTTAGAATCAATCTTAGCTTTTTCTCTTTATCAAATTTGTTCCTATTGAATGGAATGTTATTGGATTAAATGACAAAAATATTATTGAGTTGTTTTATTTCCTTTACTTTACCTTATGGAAATAAAAAATAAATATAAGATTTCACTTTTTAAACTTTTTAAAAATAAATATATTTGAGAAGAAACACGTTATACATGTATCTTTCATAAGTTCAGCTCCCACGTAATCATGATTAAGTTTCTAATTACTATTAAATTGGTTGGGTTAATTTGAGTATATATAAGTATTTATCTAATTTAAATAATAACCTCGAAAATCAAGATTAGATTTTTATTAAATGTGATACTTGAATAACTCTCTCATTTACCTAATTGTTGGTAGCTAAAGTTACAAAATATTGTGGTGATAGAAGACATGTATACTCTATAAATTAATTAAAATATGTGTAAGTTACTCTGACATTATTAATCATCTAAAATATATGTGGTGCAAAGATTCTATAAAGTGTGAATGTGTGGGATAATACTAAATTTATGTCCTTACAAAAGTTTTTTTCCTCTAATTATAATAAGATACTTGACTAATCTTTTATTTTGAACAATCAAAAATCGTATTTATGGTGTAATATATTAGATATTCTAATCAATAAATTCACTGAAAAACAACTTTAAATGTATTCATATCCAAAAACATTAAGTGTTAAACCGATTTATTATTTATCTTTTAAGATTTGCATATATTCTAAGAAAATATTAGAATATTCTTATCTTAATGATAAGAATATTTATCTACACCACATTTTGTTAGTTTTCTTATTTATGGCCCTTTTTGTATGTTTCTTATAAGAAAAGAGGGGATATAACAAATTTGGTCCGCTCCAAAAGGCTAGATTTTCTATTTGCCATCCTATGGCTGGTCTTCTTACCAGTAGGAGAAGATATAAAGTAATACTTTTGCTTAGTTGTTTATATCTTAATTGCTTATATTTTTTATTTGTAATTTTTAAAAAAAATATATATACACACAATTATTTAATTTGTAAACCCAATAACTAAGATAGTTATATTTCAATCGGGTAACAATATAAAAATCATAAACTTTAAATTTTAAATCTGTTTTTTTTACCGATATCAATGTGCATATACTTTCTAAACACCAAATATATTAAAATAAATTCAGCTAGTTAAAATAATTAGTATTTGGAAATGAAAAAACTAACATTACCTAAAAAAAAAAAGAAGATGGTGACATGTTAAGATACAAGACACTTGTGCCATGCTTTTGATTGGCACTTTAGTATGTATTGTCATTTTGTGGAGACATCATTTTTTTGTCTCGATTTTGATTTCTTACTCGATGTTTGATGTTCTTATCAAGGTCTGAATTAAATTTGAATTTATAATGTATCTATTCACATTTTCTAATAAAGACGACTTTATATTTAAGTCTCGATCAAAACTCTTATTGAAAATGAAACGATACTTATCATTTCACCATAATTTTTGTTGTAACTATTTTTTTGTAACCACCTGTAACACCTCAGATTTTTTTTTTAAAAAAAAGGACTTGTAAGGAAGGGTTCGAGGACGGTGGAAGGGCCCACGGTCAGTAAACTCATCCTTGAACCTGAGCCTTGTGAAAATTATTTAAAAGGCAATGATTCACAGACCACAGATGGTAGACCCGTCCATGGAGATTGACTTAGAAAAGAATCCAGACCCCTCTAGTTCACGATAGCTTTCACGGGCCGTGAAACGATGAATGGCCGGTGAAAAGCTTCCGTGAAGGGGTCCCGTCAGTTACTTTTCAGGGTTATTAGGGTCTTTTCGAATGCATCTACTACCTAAACTATGTCGTTTTGACCCTAATTATAAGCCCTATAAATACCTCTCAAGTCCAAAAAACTACCCACTCTCAATTCATTCTCCCAAATCCCATTCAAGTTCATCTTCTCCGAATTCTCTCTCAAGCTTAAGGAAGAAGAAGCTAGGGTTTCAATTCAAGATCTTCAATCATCCATTGCTTTTGGGCTTTGAATATCAAGGTATGTGGGTATTCACTAATAGATTCAATTCATCCATTGGTTCCCCAAAGATCTCTACTCTCCAATTCAATTTTTAATCAATTAAGTTAGGGTTTGATTCAATATCCATGGATTCTCTTTAATTTTGATTAAATTGTTTATTTTCAATCTTCTATTGCATGATTTGAAGTAATTACATGATTTTGATTGAATTCAAATGAACACATGCATTATTCATGATTTTTGACTATGAATTATGAAGATATGAATTGTGATTTACGAAATCTATGCTTGCTTTATGAAAAGAAATGTTTTATGAATTAAGGATGCTCTTAAGATAAGTATCAATAAAATTGTGAAGGTTTTTCTCACATGCTATGATGATCATGATTGTGAAAGTTTTTCTCATCTATGTATGATTCATGATTTTTAAGGAGCTACTCTATATGATTTAAGCTTGGATTGGTATCTTGATTGTGTTTTTCAATGTATGATGCCATGTTATGAAAATGACTATTCCGTTGGGATTTTACTTAGCACCGAGGGGATACTGAGATGGAGGCTCTCTTGTTAGTAGAGGTCGGGTCTCTAATAACAATCTCCTTGTCCCTAACTACGTGCCCTCGTAGGATGTATTAGCTAGTGGATCCACGTAAGCTAGAAGTTCATGGTCCTTACCTTGGCAAGTAGTACATCACTTTTCGGTGTGGGAGCAAGACATCATATTCTATGTTATAACTCACATGGTCTATGTCGGTTAACGGTAATAATCCTACTAAAATGAACTAAGTTACCTCTAAAGGTTTTATAAAGCTTTCTTATGATTCTAAGATGCATTGATCATGTTCACGATTTATGATTCTTCTTAGACGGTTTACTATGTTTTTAGCTTGGTCATGCACATCGTGCTTTTCTCTATGTCCTCTTATAATCATGTTTCATAGTTATGCATATTGCCTCATACTTAGTATATTTCATGTACTAATGTATACTTGTGCCTACATTTTTTCATTAATGTAGGGTCTGACGCTCTTCGTCCTTCATCCCGTAGCTAGGTTGGACCTCGATTTGCGATTGAGTGGTGAGTTCTCATACTCCTGGGACGAGACCGTGAAGACATTTTATTTCTTGTATTGCTACTTTAAGGCATTGTACGTGGTGTCTGGGTTATGTTCCAACCACTTCTATATTGCTTATTAGATGGCTTGTCAAGACTTATGATTAGACTTCTGTTTTGATGTCAAACTCTTTACTTTTAAGTGAGATTGTCTTTTACTTTTCTTCTATTATCTTGTATGATGCATGCTAAATGACTTGTATAGGACTTTTCGGGGTCCTTTACGCCATGTCACAACCTAAGGGGTACTTTGAGTCGTGACACCAACTAATGCAATTCATTGAAGGAAGTACTTGAAGTTTTATTTTTCTGGCTTCATGGGGAACATGTATAAAATAAAAATGATTTTTTACGTTTAAATCGAGACTTTACGTGCTATGACTCGAAGCCTTCATCTTGGTGATCAGTGAAGAAAAGAGATCATTTGTGATTATTTGACATGTGGTTCGCCAAATCAGCTACATGACATTTTTTTCACTAATAATGATTGTGGTGATATTTTAGACTCATACTTTGAAAATATAGTTGTCTTTGTTAGAAAGCACGGTAAAATAAAAATAAATCTCTGAACGAATGAAGCCATTATAGGGAGATTAGACCATTTCAAAAGTCGCATCAAATCTCAAAAATAAATCAGATATCATATGTGTAATAATATACGTAGAGTCAATTAATCAAAAAGATTTTTTAAAAAAAACTTTTTTTATTTTTCTTATTTTATTTCGAGAATTTAATACTAACTTCAATGTGATAACATAGAAATTTTGACCAACGGTAAGAAAATGGTAAAGATATTTTAAAAACTTATCGTACGCAATTTCCATATATTTTATATCCGTATATTTTATAAGACAAAATAAATAAAACTGAAAGAACAAAAAACGAAAAAGAGAAATAAAATGTTAACTTCTAATTATATGAGGGTTGACATGGTAGGGTAGATACTGAATTAACATATCGAACCTGGAATTATTTATAACTTGGCGTTGGCGGACAACTATGACCTTTAACTTTGGATGTGCACAAGTAGGCACTTAAACTTGTATAAAATTGAACAAATAGACACATTCGTCCTATATGGCACCCTATATGACAATTTTGTGTCCTACATGTCGTCCTATGTGTATTATGCCATGTAGGACAAGTGTGTCTACTTGTTCAATTTTATACAAGTTTAAGTGTCTATTTGTGCACACTCAAAGTTGGAGGGCATAGTTGTCCGCTGAAGCCAAGTTAAGGGTCATGTTTATGTATTATGTCATTTCAATATTATGCATCTCTTATGCATTTTTTAAAAATAATTTGAAATTTGATATGGTATGATATTTAATATTTATTTAAAAATGAAATATCAAATATTATACTGAAGTGTATATTCATGTATACAATTCACATGTATCATTATAATACTAACAAATGCATATATAAATTAATATTGGTATAAAATTATTTTCTTAGACATTGAAACCTTAATTATTGTATCTCGATTGAAATGTCCTTTTGGTGTATTTGATTAACGAATGAAGTTAATTATACTTTCTTTTGAATATTTTTACATGGATAAGGTGTTAATATGCTATAACTAATATGTTTCTTGAAAAGCCTAAGTCATAATGCTCTATTATATAAGTAAAATAAGTATATGTAAGTTAAAGTCAAACAAATTACGATCATCAATAACGTAAAATAACGAAATTAAACTTAAAAATACCAATCCATACCAATTTAATTTAATAGAATAACGACTGCATATTTTTTAAAATCAAAATTATCGAGTAGAAATTTTTGATACCGTCCGATGACCCTCCCTAAATTTCTGAATGGCAAAATCCCGTTAATGGCATTAATCAAATGGCATGTTCCAATTTTACTTATTATTACTTACCTTTTATTTATTTCCTTCTCTTTTTCTACCTTTCCATAATCAAAAACAAAATCTCACAAAGAATCAAATTAGAGGCTAATAATTCATTTATTTTTCTAAATATATTCGAAATAATTCCAAAATAAGATGTATTAAAAATGTTAAAAATTACTGTTGCAATTAATGCTATTAAATAAAACTATACACATGCTAAAAATATCTACACCCCCCCTCCCCTATAAATTAACTGATTATTGACCATCCCTTTATAAAATCATGGCTTCTCCAAGCAACTTTTTACTTTTCGCTATCGCTTTCTTTTTATCTTTATATGTTATCGTTCTCTCTTCACAAACTATATCAATTTTATATTTACATAGCTCAGTAACTAAAGCATGTGGTAGCGATTTTAAAGGTTGGGATACCAAGTTATGTTTGAAAATTTTAAAGTCATATCCCAAAATCACATCTTCAACTGGTCGAGTGAGTCTTACGATGTAGCAATCGAGAACGCGACAAATACACAAACATACATGAAAGAAATACTCAATGACCCAAAAATTGTTGACCATGGCCTAAAATTAGCACTAAATGAGTGTGTTAATTGCTTCCAAGCTGGAATTAATTCTTTTAAAAGTGCATATGGTGAGATTAAAGATGATAAAGAGTATATGACAGCAGATTATGATCTTGCTGTGGTTTATGGGCAAGTATATAGATGTGATTATTTTTTAAATGATTATAAGATTAAAGAACCAATAGTTTCAATGGGGATGAAATATGTGACATATTTTAGTCATCCAGCATTAAATATTGTGCAGGATCTTGAATCTACTTCTCCTCCACCATAAAATTTTATAAAATTATTTTAATGTATGGTAACTAAATTTATTTGTTTAATAAACTACATGTTTGGGTAGAGATTATTTATTTCACATAAGGTCTATGTGCTTTATTAAAATATTATTTCGGATGAATACGAAATTATCCTTATGAAATATAATGATGGCAAAGTTTTTTTTTTCTTTTGTTATTGTTAGCTAAATACATGTGAACTAAATCTTAAGTTGAGATCACAAAGAGCATAATAATAGATTAGATCATAATACTACATGCAAAGGCGTATCTAGGATTTTGAGATGATAGGTGCATTATTACGGAAAAGTAGATTTAAGATATAAATTTGATCGGTTTAACATTTAGGTTCTTATCACTAAAAATAATTAAAATTTTAAAATTATAGGTCCAAAATTATTTTTACCTATCCAAATCACTTAAAGGGGCGCGTTACCCAATTTTAGAAAGGAAAATAAAACGAGATAAATAAAAGATTCAAATTTCTAACCTCACTTAGAGAGGTGCACCCAATCATAATCGCACGGTGTGATACTTCAACTACGAGTTCACATATCTATATTTAAATATTTCTTAAAAAAATATAACACTACTATACATGATTTCAGGAGGGGAGCATGGGTTCACGTGAACCCGGTGAGTGGTGACCGCTTCCTGAATATGCCTCTGACTAGATGTTTACTGAAAAATGTTATTTTACGTATATTAAAATTCTTTTGGTATAATCATTTCTTATTCGTAATACATTGACCTAATTAATTTGAATTCTTATTGAGTATGGTATATTAAGCAAAAATGTGGACATAAAAAAAGAAACCTAGCTAGTGTAAAGCTTATTCAAATTCACTTATTATGGCATTCGTAGCACCAATTGCTTGCATCTCTCCTATTAGTAAGGTATTAAGACTCTGGCCATAGAGTAGATAGGATTATTGTGGAATACAATAGACTTTATTTAGAGGACTGTCCTCACATATATAGAAATATTGAACTCAAAATTTTAATTAAAATCTATACAGTATTTGATGGTCATATATAGAAAACTATAAATTAACAATTTTTTTAGTAAAAGAACTAACATAAATAAATTGATCTACATAACTATGACTTTTAAAGTTTAAACAAGATTCAGTTATCGACTCAAATATTCAAGTATTAAATTTTTCCTTAGCTTGTCATATAAGTATGAATTCCATATTTTTGTACGTGAGAAAAATACACTAATAATGTAATTTACATTTTCATGTTTTCTTAAATCTCCTTAAAAACTCCCATCATTTTGCTAACTTGATGACTCAAAGGCACAATCTTACAATTGAAGGTGGACATAAGGTGCTTACCATCCGAACAACCTCCGTCGTACATTTCGTTTATTTTTAATATTTACTTCTTTATATTACCATAGTTTATAATTCTTATTTTTTTTTGCATAAACACCCCAAAAATTTCAGGTAATTATGTTTACAGCCCCCAATTTTTTCAAAAGAGGAATAACAGGATCCATTAGCGTTAGTGAAGAACCTGCAAAACGGATCGATGGTGTCTCCGGTGCTGGCAAAGGCGGCGGAGAGAATCGGAAATTCAGTCCGGCGGCAAGCAATAACTATTACAGACGCCGCCGCTGCTCGAATTAGCAATCTCCTTCAGCAACGGCAGCGTCCTTTCCTTAAGCTCGGTGTTAAAGCTCGTGGATGCAACGGCTTATCATATACACTCAATTACGCCGGTAAATATCATTTTTTTTATACTGTTATCATATTTGTATGGATGAATTTACCGTGGAATTCGTATTCAATACAACTAATCGAATTCGATCAATTCTATTGTCGCAATTTTTTTTTAATCACATTAGTATGATTTGAAATATGTACCTTAAAATGTTAGGTCAAAGTCCATACAGTTTGATTTTTGAGAAGCGAAACACGACAAGTTAAGTACTGTATGTCACTTTTTTTTGGGCCAAAATTTGTTAGATATATTGGACCTTTGGTGTAGGTTACCCGAGGCGAATTGAGCATTTTTTTTTTGTTGATAAGGTAATTTATATATAAAGCCAGCATCAAATTGATTGCTGGTTATATTTAAAAGTTACAATCCAGCCTAGTTTCTATATCCATCATATACAGCAGCATTGAGCTAAAGAAATCGAGGTGAATCGAGCATTTAGAGTCAATAGGTTCAGAATACATAACTGCTTTGGCAAATGTATTACCTGGTTTGATTTGGAAGCAGTGGATTAAGTAAAGATGTGTTCAACTTATGTGGTAATCTTTTGGAGCCAATTTGTCAAATTTGGTTGATGTTGTCCTACTGCTAGGCGGATATACCATCAAAGCTTGTCTAAAGACAAGTAATACTCCCTCATCCCAATTTAAGTGTCTTACTTTTTTCTTTTTGGTATGTCTCAAAAAGAGTGCCTTTTTCTATATTTAGTAAGTTATTCCAATTTTAGCATTCTACTCAGCAATCTTAAGATCATAAGATTTAAAAGACTACACACATATTTAGTTTAAAACCACAAGATTCAAAAGTCTCCCTATATTTCCTAGACTTCGTGACCAGTCAAACTAAAGACTCTTAAATTGGGACGGAGGGAGTAATACATTTGGCCCTTTTTTTAATAATGTGGTGTTCGGGTACTTGCTACCTCCTACTAACACATGTTAACTTGATCTTCCCTAGTTAATTGACTTACATGCCACACCTTTGAATGCTGTAATTTGTTCATTTATTTATCCGTTAAAACAATTGAAGCAGGAAACTAATCAAAAGAAAAATGGTGTAATCTCTGCAGTCAGAGGCGAACCCAGTATTTGAAGACGACGGGTACACCACCAAAGACTAATGCACGTTAGTTAAAGTATGTCACCCAATACTGGTTCTTGTGATAACTTTATTAAACATAAAAAACTAATGTACTAACGTATAAATATAAATTAAATGAGTCTTCTACATAAAGTTTGCGTTGGATGGTGATGGTTTTGAACTTCAATTTGCACCATGAAGTCGCAAGTTTGAAACTAGTCAGCCCCCTTCTTTTATTCAATACTTTTAAACTTCTCAGATAAAAACGAATAAAGAAACAAAATAAACTATAAATGGGATTTGAACCCAGTCCCTCACCTAGGAGAGCAGAAACGCGCACCATTTAAGCCAGTGCACCCTATCAACTTTAGTATTTTAAGATGCCTAATATAATATATGTCATATCTCAAGGTGTGTGTGTGTGTGTATATATATATATATATAAAATTTTCAAAGTTAACATGTGGGTCCACCTCTGTCTGTAGTTTGCATAAACTCAGATGGTGAAGTAACAAAAATAGTGTTTAGCCTGGACTGAATATGATTAAGGATGTAACTCTGGCAGACAGTTTCACATGACTATATAACACCTTTCAGCTTAAGAAGAAACTTGTGTAACATTGCTCATCAATCTATTGCAACTCCCGCTTCAAAGACGTCACGCATGGCATCAAAAAGCCTTGGCTCAATGCCTTCGTAACGGAATGGGTATCCCTTTGGATACTCCTGCAAAAAAAATTGGCACATAAAATTGGTGAGTTGAAGTGGACTGAAACACTTAAAAGTCTTTATATCCGTATTGTTAAACAAGGAAAATAGTTAATAGCAATCATGAAGTTAGTGCCTCCTTCAGTTTTGAAAAAATTGTTTGTGATCAGTAGTTCCTTTACTATAATTGCCAAGTACGATATATCCTCCTTGAGAAATAATTTTTTTTTTTAAAAAAGCATTTCATTGTTGATGAATGTTGACGTTGATATGGTTATTCTTAGTTAGGTTGATCCTGCCAACAGTGTACTTGGGTATGCCTTTAGGAGCAAAATCAAAGTCTAAGGAAATCTGGAACAATGTGGTTGAAAAATGTGAGAAGAAACTGGCAAGGTGGAAAAGACAGTACTTATCACTAGGGGGTACACAGTCATTAGTAGGCTAGACAGAATCAGGAAGAAGTTTTTGTGGCAAGGAAATAAGGATAGGATAAGCTACCACTTGGTCAAATGAGAATTTTTGATAATTGACAAGAAGTTTGGGGGTTTGGGGATAAAGAATCTGAATACTCAAAGTAAGGCACTCAGAAGGAAATGGCTATGGAAGTATGCCAATGACAAAGAGACACTGTGGGGGAGAGTCATAGAAGCTAAGTATGAGGAGGAAGGCAAATGGATGGCGAAGGAAATTACAACTCCTTATGGAGTTAACTTATGGAGATCCATCAGAGATCTCTGGAATGAGCTGAAGTGCTTCTTCAAGATCAAGGTGAACCATGGGGCTAAAACTAGGCTCTGGACAGATAAATGGCATGGAGAAGGCAACTTAGAAAGGCTATTTCCAGATATCTACTCATTAGTACTATACCAACTGAGTACCATAGTGGAATTATGAAAAATTGAGGGATGGAGATTCAATTTTAGAAGGCAATTCAATGATTGGGAAATACCAAGAATGACAGATTTTATCAACAAAATTGAGCTATTCAGTGGATTGGGAGCAGATGAAGATGAACTATGGTGGAAGGGAAATGAGAAAGGCATATACAAAGTGAGCAAAGCATATAGGAAAATGAACCACAACCAGCAGCTGAGCAGTTGGCCATGGAAGAACATTTGGAAAACCAAAATACCATATAAAGTGGCATGCTTTGTGTGGCTTCTGGCAAAGGAGGCATTGCTTACCCAAGAGAACCCAATGAAAAAAAGGATAATTTTATGCCCCAGGTGCTTCTTGTGCGGGGAGCAGGCAGAGACTGTAAATCATCTATTCCTACATTGTAGAATCACAAGGCAACTATGGAGATTGTTTTTTGAACCTTAGAGGAATAGCATGGAGCATGCCTGGGAAAATTACAGAGGCCATAACAAGCTGGGAACAAGCTGGGTAGTTGGCCAAGAATAGAGGCAGGTGGAGGATAGTCCCTACAAGCATTTGGTGGACAATATGGAAGGAGAGGAATTCTAGGTGTTTTGAGAGCATAAAAAACAATATGCAACATATTAAGCTCAATTGCATCTTGCTACTGTGTTTTTGGTGTAATCAGTTGCTTTTAAATGATCTCTGTCTATTATTGATGTTTTAGACTCATTATAGGCATAGGATCATAGAATCGTAGATGTAGGTAGTACTTTGTAAATATGGAGTTACTACAACTCTTGTAAGATTCAGATTCTAACATATATAGACAAAGTTACCAGTTTCAAAGAAAAGGAAAAAGTAATGAAGCAGAAAGCAACACTTACCAAGGAATATGATATCCACACCCCTGGACGGGCATACGTCATTGAGTTAGTCCTTCTATCCCATTGGACTCCTCGTCTGGCCAACAAAGTTGAAAATAACCAGTATTTTCTCGTGAAAATTCTTAGTTTTGCCTTCAAATGAGCAACTGAAAGGTGTGGATTCATTCTCTGCATCTGGTTAATTACGATACTCCAGCTTTCCTCTTGGAATGTACTTCCAAATTCATAATCTGTACTGATCACCTTGGCCAACAGTTTGAGAAATTTATACTGTTGTTCTTCTGTCATAAATACATGAACATTTGGGCCTGGTAGGTCCATCTGCAGTAAAGTAGGGGAAAGTGTACTCATTATGTAGCATTTTCACATCATTATAAAAATAATAGATTGAAACTTTTGTGCGTGTCTCTGTGTGGTTATTTGATAATATGGTTATCTTTCTAAAATAAATGCTAAGAAGCATCTTGATGCTAACAACAATTAGAAAATTGGAGCATCTTGATCTGCTTAATTAGTATTGGCAGAGCAAAGTTAGGCTAATAATATGCTCCTTGCTACGGCTTTGTTCTTTTTGAGCTTAAATGCATTTGAATTTCGAGGCATAAGCTTCATTCGGGTATACTAGTGTCGGGTATCAACTAATGAGCTACATGATGAAGAAACAAAAAAAAGAGAGATGTTTTAGTTTTGAGAAGGTAAATGTATTTCATTCATAAACATGGCCAAAGAGCTGGCCGTATACAAGGGGTATACCAAAAAGTAAAGAATCTACAATATATGATTCTTTACAAAATTCACCCATTCTTTTATACACCATGGAGCTTTATGGGTTCACCAAAAGAAAATAAGTGACCGGAGGCTACTCCTCAACTGTGTAAAACTCTATACTACCTCTTCAAAAGCTCTCTTATTTCTCCCTCTCCAAACAACCCACGCAAGAGGAACCATATTCCATGCCCTACAACTTCTCCAACAAAACATTAATTCTTTCACAGTTTTTGGCATTGCCCAAGAAGATTCCAAACCATCGTAATATGTCCCACCATGACCTCATGGTAAAAAAACACGGTAGGAGAAGAAGATCCACTTCTTCAAGCCCTCCTTGTACATGTAATACCGATTGACACACACAACCTTCCGCTTTCTAAGATTTTCCGCTGTCAAAATCACCCTCTAACTGCTAGCCAAGAGAAGAAGCACACCTTCCTTGGCACCTGCGATACCCATATTGCATCATATGGAAACACGTGCTCCTCCATAATCAGATGTTTCTCATAGAAATATTTAAGAGAGAAAACTCCATTATTCCCCAAACTCCACCATAGAGCATTCGGGGTTATCCACCGGAGTGACTTGCCTATGTAGAGGGGCCAGAAATCTTGGGAACTAAGTCACCTCTCAATCGTCGAAATTCCTTCTAAATCTTAGATCCCAAAAAATATCTCCACCATATGCCCACCTAATTTCTTGGACCTTCCGTTCTCCTTGACATGACATTCTAAACAAATTCTGAAGATCATCTTTCAGTGAGTTATCTCCACCCCACCTACGTCCCCAGAAATTCTCTCCTTCCATTCCAACCTTGAATGAGATATTTTCGCTAAAATCATCCCATCCCTTCATTATGTTCCTCCACAAACCGCACCCAAAAGGCATAATGACATCTCTAGTTCTCCAATTTCTGCTTCCCACTAGACTAATAGGTCTATAGTCCTTCATGCACAATGCTCCTCCCTCTTAGGGGTAATGACAACAAACGAAGCATTCAAACTCTTTTCGAATTCACCACTTTCCTGGAAGTCAACAACTGTATCCATCAAATCAGATCTAACCATATTCCAGCAGTGCTTGAAAAAATCCGTAGAGACATCAGGTGCCAGAGCTTTGTTACTGGCACAACCCTCTACCGCCCTCTTCAACTCTTCCTCCTGAATTGCCTTCTCTAGCCATTCACTCTCCTCCCTGCCAATATGACTGAACCCTAAACCCCCCAACTTAGGCCCCCAATCTGCTACCTCGAACAAATGCTTGTAAAAATCTACAATTGCCCCTTCTACCTCCTCCTCCTCCACATGCACCCCCCATTCACCTCCACTGACTCTATGAAAATCCTTCTCCTATTAACAATTACTACCCTATGGAAATGTTTTGTATTGGAGTCCCCCTCCTCCAACCATTATCACCCTCGAGTTTTGTTTCAAACTAATCTCGTGGGCCAAAGCCAACTCATCTAGCTCCCTTTTCAACCCCTCTAAAATTGTTCTTTCCTCAGTTATTACAAGACTAATGACTTAATTCATGTGTAACTTCGTTCAAGGCTTCAAGCTTCAAATTTGTGATGATCGTCAAATGGGGAATATTGCCATCTGTTTTTTTGTTTTAGAGTAGAGGAATAAAGAAGTTGGCAAATGGGCTATTCTAGTGGTATGATGTATGCAACTTTGAAGAACTTGAATGATATTTTATCAGGTAACACCTCTGCCAATTCTTTCTCAAAGAAAAGCACTAAAGCAATTAAAAACAAACGCTGAAAAAAATGGAAACAAAAGGGATTTAGAAATGGGAATTTGTGCAACATTTCTGAAGTAAATTCTACTTCATCATGGAGTCCACTGAAACTATCCTGTGGATTTCACAGCAGTGAAACACTTAAACATGGAGGATTTAGAAATGGGAATTTGTGTATTACTATAGCTTAAGATATTGATGCTTGAGGTGAGAATTTAACATTTTTCCTATTATGGTTATGGTTATGGTTATTTTAGCCACCTTGTGTGATCTAAGTTCTTTGGTTTTTCCCAAACCAAGAATTATCTAGAACTAGTAGGCGCTCGCCATGTCACCAAAGGCGAGGCGAGGCGAGGCCTCGTCGCCTATTATAGGCATGGCGATGCGATTTCAGAAAGGTGAGCAATGGCGATAGAAAGGCGAGAGGCGACATGGCAAGGCGGGGCGCCATGCGTCGCCTTTTTGTTTTTTGAAAAGGTCAGCTTTAATAATTAAAAGGCAAAATTAGGGTTTTTTGGTGTTTTTGCAAACCTGGGCTCCTCTTCTCTCTACTGCGACCTGCACGATCTCTTCTCCTCTTCCAATCACGACTCTCTAGCCTTTGAGAGGACGAGACCTTCGCTGCTACTCAGACCTTTGTGTCGCGAGTTGCGACTCTCTCAGGTACATTTTTTTTTTGCCTTCTTCAGTTGTTCTCTTCTTCTTCTTCTGCTTCTCTACTTTTTTTTTAAGCAGTGGCGCAGGATCCGTTTTTCTTTTTCAATACTGCCATTCTGTTTCTGCCTATATTTAAAAAAATAAAATAATTCAATCCTTTTATATTTATTTCTTCTCTACTCAATTTAGTTTTATACTAATTAATATAATATTTGTTTGTCCATAAATAGTGAATTCAATGGCGTCTGATGGTAACAAATTGCTTGTCAATTGTCTTATGAATTATTGAGTCATTCAAGTTTTAGACTTTTAATATCTACCATTATTTTTTGAATTGAAATATTTGCTAATGAATGTTATTGCTATTGAAATTTTGGATATTTATATATGCAATTAAATATTTTAAATTTTTGGTATTAATTGACGCCTCAATTCAAAAAGGCGAGCGCCTCGCCGCTCGATGAGGCAGGCCCTTGTCGCCTTTCGCCGTCCAAAACACTGCCCCCCTAAAAATAAATAGAAAAAAAAGCAGTGCACAGAGTTAAATTTTTAAAATTATAGGAGGAAAAAAGGGAACAAGGACATCATATAAGAAAGTAGGTGCAAACAGAATATGAGTATCACATACAATTTTTTATGAGTTTCACATTCATTAATGGTTAGATAATGTTGAAGCATTTAGTAATTGCTCATTTGAAGAGAGGTTTAGAATGCTGCCCTCCTTGGTAGCTCTGGCACTTAAGGAAGTAAATTATATTGGATAGTGTGGTATCTTAAACAAATTATATCACAAAAAGAAAATCAGATAACTCAAAGCAAAAGATCCTACTACGCTGGAATTTCTCCTTGGCCAACCTGTAAAGGGGAAAAAACACAACTGCGGGACATGTAAAAGTGTATGCACCAAAAGTAGAGAAACGATTTGCTGGGATTGGATTAATCCAAACTGAAATAGAAAGACTGTGCAATATTAAAACCCTATGGCGCACATACCAAATGAGTGTAAGATAGATTGAGCTAGAAATTTAATCAAGATCCTGTATTTAGTAGTTAAAGAAGGAGATCATTATTTCTAAAACATGTCGAGATGTACGGCATATCAATCATTAAGAACTAAAGTTACATTTGGAGAAATAAGGTAAAAAGGTGAATTACAAAATGGGAGATATCCTGTTTCTCATCTAACAAAAATCGTGAAATCATCAAATGGGCATTAATCAGGGAAACAAGATGATGATTAAAAAAGAAAACAAATCATCCTTAGCAAAAGTACATCAATATTAATTACATTCTAAAAACCCTAGTTTCATATGGGTCGCGAGAATGTTGATAAGAGAAAACTCAGGTGGCGCTCACCTTGTTCAGTCGAGAGGTCCTTTCTAGTTGTTTGATAGATGACAGGAGTGCGGTTGCATCTTGTAAACTCCTTGGTGCAATGTGTTCATTTGAAGTCACCAACCTCGTTTTTATCACCTCACAACCATTATATTTTGTGAGCTTGGTTACATCTTAAAGTAGCATAATATTAAATGCACGATGAGATGACAAAATCCATGAAAGATTACTCTATGGGTAGAGGCGGATCCAAGATTTAAAGTTTATGGTTCTCATTGATCTTAAATTAAAAAAAAAAACTTTATTGTAAGTGCCCAAGGGGAATCGAACCCTCATTGAGGCGGGAAATAAAGATTAAGTTCCATTTCATCTATTTCCCGCTTCTACCCGTAGAGTAATCTTTCATGGATTTTGTCATCTCATCGTGTATTTATTATTATGCTACTTTAAGATGTAACCAAGCTCACAAAATATAATGGTTGTGAGGTGATAAAACCGAGGTTGGTGACTTCAAATGAACACATTGCACCAAGGAGTTTACAAGCTGCAACCGCACTCCTATCATCTATCAGACAACTAGAAAGGACCTCCCGACTGAACAAAGTGAGCGCCATCTGAGTTTTCTCTTATCAGCATTCTCGCGATCCATATGAAACTAGGGTTTTTAGAATGTAATTAATATTGATGTACTTTTGCTAAGGATGATTTGTTTTCTTTTTTAATCATCATCTTGTTTCCCCGATTAATGCCCATTTGATGATTTTTGTTAGACGAGAAACAGGATATCTCCCATTTTGTAATTCACCTTTTTACCTTATTTCTTTAAATGTAACTTTAGTTCTTAATGATTGATATGTCGGACATCTCGACATGTTTTAGAAATAAAGATCTCCTTCTTTGAATATTGGATCTTGATTAAATTTCTTGCTCAATCTATCTTACACTCATTTGGTATGTGCGCCATGGGGTTTTAATATTCTGCACAGTCTTTCTATTTCAGTTTGGAGGAATCCAATCCCAGCAAATCGTTTCTCTACGTTTGGTGCATATACTTTTACATGTCCCGCAGTTTTGTGTTTTTTCCCCTTTACAGGTTGGCCAAGGATAAATTCCAGTGTAGCAGGATCTTTTGCTTCGAGTTATCTGATTTGCTTTCTGTGATATAATTTGTTTAAGATACCATACTATCCAATATAATTTACTTCCTTAAGTGCCAGAGCTATCCAAGAAGGGCAACATTCTAAACCTCTCTTCAAATGAGCAATAACTAAATGCTATGTGCAATGCAGGTTGGGTGCCCCGGTCATTCAAGTGGTGTTCTGTACAGTCAACAAGGCAGTACTATGTTTATCTTATTGCTCATTGACAAATTTAATATGGGTGTCAATTCTTTCAATTTGTGGTCTCTTCAAGTGGACAACTCTTAAAAAATCAATATAATTGGCAAAGTGACATATTTATTATTAATTTTTTTGAATTAGGAATATAGAATTAGAAAATTATAATTTTTTTTTGTTAAACTTGAATTGGAAATTTAACTGCGTGTTTCACTTAAGAATGGTATTAACTCCTATGCATTTAGAATTGTCTTTTTGTGTCAGTTAACCATTGCATTTATATTTTTCATCTTTTAATCCATTTGCACCACCCTTCACTAACATTCACACTTCAAATATATGCAAAAAAAACAAAACACATTCACACTTCAAATATATGCAAAAAAAAAAAAAAACACATTCACACTTCAAATTGCTTAGTGCCATGGACAATCTTAGCACTTTTATACTCTTTTTGCGTTTGACATTGACAATATTGTTGCAAATTGTCAGTTACTTAGTTCACTTGTCGCAAGACTCGAACTTGTGACTTTAAGTCGCAAGTTCTTCAACTTTTTCCGATTGAGCCAAGCCTGGGGGACAATTTTTATTTTTGATGAACTTTCTCCTTTGAATCTATTCAATCTCGTTATGCTCACAAAATAATCCGTCAGCAGGACTAATTAGTCTATGGCTAATGATGTTATACATCATCAAACTGATTATGCTATGGATTTCTGTTGTGGTTTTATTTCTAATCACAACCCTTTGAACATTGTAGATGAGAAGGGTAAATTTGATGAGTTGATTGAAGAGAAGGGAGTAAAAATACTTATTGATCCTAAGGCATTGATGCACGTGATTGGTACCAAGATGGATTTTGTAGATGATAAATTGAGGTAAGGGATTTACTTGTCCGTTTCTATATTGTTGGTATTAAGCCTTTTAAATTTGTGCACAATGGGTCATTTTGCTTTTGGATGAAAAGGACTGGAGAGCTTTCTCATGTGTCGCGGTATCCAACTCCCACCTGTTGCCGTTAATTTTTCTTTGGGTGTTCAGCAGTTAGTTTTGTGGTCGTCTGCTTTAGTTTATACTAATGCCATGTAACATACACCATTAGCTGTTCTGATGTCATTGAAGGTCTAATTCTTGTTTGTTTATGTGCAAATGATTCTGGGAAAGTTTTGCCATTATAAGGTTAGTTTTGAGAAATATGAAGTTATCGACTCCAGAAAACCTTAGTATCAAGACTTACTGTTGGATGAGGGAGACAAAAGTCTTGCATCTTCTTGTTTATCTTCTCGTTTATTGGATTGTCAGTTCATGTTAGTTTTTTGGTAAGCATACTATCTATCTGTGTTTCTTTGAGCTGAGAGTCTTTCGGAAACAACCTTTCTACCTAACAAAGTAGAAATAAGGTCTGCGTACACTCTACCCTCCCCAGACTCCACTTGTGTGACTATACTGGGTATGTTGTTGTCGTTGTACTATCTATCTGTGTTGGTTTCTGCCGATGAAAATTTCTGGGGGCAGGGGGTCCAGAAGAGAATCAAAATGTTGTTTAGACCTCAGATGCAGCAGCCTTATGAACTGCTGCCCTGAGACAAATCCTTTAAAGATGTTTCGACTTGTCCAAACCTGTCCCTGTTTCATATGGTGTCCTCCGCAAGCAACTCTTGACGTGTTCTTACATTTTATGTGCAGGTCTGAGTTCATTTTTATTAATCCCAACTCAAAAGGGCAATGCGGTTGTGGTGAATCTTTCATGACAACAGCCAGTAAAGGTGCTGGAAAGTGAGATGATTTTCACTGAGACATGATGTTTATAATGTACTTTTAATTAGGTAGACAAAGGATGAAATAAAGATTTATTCCTGGAATTAATATGCCATATCTTATACATATCTTTCTATTGTGTTTATTAGATGTAAAAATTGCCAGTCATGGCATTTGTATAATCTACTGATACTGATATTACAGAAATGGAAAGATTTTCTTGGAGTTCTAAAGTTCCAGAACTACCAAACAGTAAAATTAACTTGTATCAAAGGGTGTCACCTGGCGGTTAATGAAACGGGTGAAAATTATGGGAGATTAGAGTACAAAGTCCAGCAATAACCTCAGTGCAATCACACAAGTGAGGTCTGGGAAGAGTAGAGTGTACGCGAACCTTATCCCTCAGAAAGATATAGAGAAATTGTTTCTCGACCAACGGCTCAAGTAGAATTTGAAAAAAAAAAAAAAAAAAAACAGCACCAGTATTCAAATTTCAAATATATATTATATTCCCTCTGTTGGATATAGTATTGGAGGGTAAAAGCTTACTCACATCTAGTGTAATTTGTCAAATTAACAAATCCATGTTATGTGTATGAATATACACAATTATGAATTAATTATATTCACTTTGTTAAATTACTTGATAATGATAAATTATATTAATTTGATGTGGATATCCGATGTCGGTAAATATTTATAGGGAGGAGAGTAGAAGTAAAAAACATGATAATGAGTGTGCTGCAGCAATTCACAACCTGTCAATTTTTCACAGAGTATTCTTGTGGCTGGTTCATTGAAGTTTGTCTTCCTCCTTTAATTGGACTTTTCTATAAAATAAGTAATAAATAAAAAGCCACCAATGAAAAATCATCTTTAAAAAATACCAAAAGAAAAGAAACTCCAATCATAGTTCTTTATCCTTGTCCTTTCAGGTGTATGTTTATTGGTATCTGACCCGTCAACTCGATATTTTCATTACTAATTTTCAAATAGAGAAGAATTTAAGATTTGAAATTCCGACTTTAAGTCTTGAAAAATGATTCTAATAAGTATTTAATCCTGATCGTAAAACATAGAAAATTATGATTGTCTTTTCTTAATATGTCAAAAATGACAAGTAAAAATGAAAATCTATTTTAAAAATAAGTGACAAGTAAAAATAAAAATCTATTTTAAGAATAAGTGATAAGTAAAAGTGAACAAAGAAAGTATAATTTATCTACACTAGTTGTTGTCTTTTTATTTCTCATTGGATTTTTGATATTCCTAGTAGGACCAGATCAAATTAAGATTTACGTCAACAAGTCTTGCATTAAGAGATAATTAATGACAACAACAATAGACCTACTAAATTAAGGGATGAAAAGCTCCCTAAAAATGTAATCCTATATTCAGAAACGAATTCGAAATATTTAATTAAAGATAAAAGAGTTTTTTTACTGCTCCACCGCGACCAAAAAGCCACTCCCCTATGATTGGCCAGATGAAAGTTCCATTGTGACATTGATTCTCACGTGCGACCCACTTTTCACACACCAACACACACTTTACTGTGTGTTTTTTGTTGTGTTTGTGTCTTGTCTCCTCCCCCAACCCCCGACCCCCACACCCACACCCACAATGCTGTCTTGACCATTTTTTTCACAGAAAATCGAATCAGATTCCCTCTGCTGTCCCTCTCTGTTCACTGTTTTTATCTTGTTTTTTGGTTTGATCGATTGATGTCTTGTTGTGGGACATGATCATAATCCTATGATTCATGTGGTAAGCTTTTTGTTAAATTATTGATTTTTTTGGTTTCCTCATCTGATATGTTATCAGTTTTTCTTTTTTGAGATTCTTGTTTTAGTTGTTTATATTGTGGAAGTTGATGAGTTAAAGATGGGATTTTTATTGTTCTAAAGGTCAAAACTTTAACTTGGTATGCTCTATGCATATTTCTGATTCTTGATTTTGAGTTTCAGGATTGGAATTTTTTTGAGTTAAAGATGGGATTTTTAGTTTCCTCATCAGATATGTTATCAGTTTTTTTGAGATTCTTGATTTAGTTGTTTATATTGTGGAAGTTGATGAGTTAAAGATGGGATTTTTATTGTCCCAAAGGTCAAAACTTTATCTTGGTATGCTCTTTGTGTCTTTCTGATTCTTGATTATGAGTTTCAGGATTGGAATTTTTTTGAGTTAAAGATGGGATTTTTGGTTTCTAAAATATTTCCCTAAAGGTCTAAACTTTAACTTTGATTGTGCTTCTGTGTCTTTTCAGGAACCAGATTCTTGATTTGGGGTTTGTGGATTGGAAGTTGATGAGTTAAAGATGGGATTTTTGGCTTCTCAAATATTGCCCCAAAGGTCAAAACTTTAACTTGGTATGTTCTTATATTATTTCAGAAACCAGATTCTTGATTTGGGTTTTTGGCTGACTTATAGTGGCAATCAAGAAATTGTCTCTGGTAGATTTATCATTTGCTAGTTTAGTTAAAAGGGTCTCTGGATATTCCATTTTTGGTTGATAATCTGGGGTTTGATTAGCTTATGAATGAATATCTTTCACCACATGTTGGCCTTTTCCTTGATAAGAATCCCTTGGATAGTATTGTGATGTAGTTTGGAGATTTAAGTGGATCAATTGTATTGCTTGGACTATAGCATTGTTTTTTAGGGGCCCGCTAGTTGTATTTGTTGTTGTATTTGAGGGTATGGAGTACCTTCCTGTTGAGGTGATTGGGAACATTTTGTCCCGTCTTGGAGCTGCGCGAGATGTTGTGATAGCATCTTCTACTTGTCAGAAGTGGCGAGAGGCTTGGAGGAATCATCTTCATGCACTCATGTTTAACTCGAATGACTGGCCTGTTTATCATGAGCTCACAAGGAGCAGACTTGAGATAATCGTAACTCAGACGATTTTCCAGACTAATGGACTGCATTGCCTTTCGATCATCATGGATGATGTCGACGAGTTCTCTGCTGCTCCGGTAATAGCTTGGCTAATGTATACCAGAGAAACGTTACGCCAGTTACATTACAATGTCAGGACTACCCCAAACATTAATATACTTGAAAAATGTGGTCGCCAGAGGCTAGAAGTGTTGGCTCTTGCACACAATACAATCACAGGTGTTGAACCTAGTTACCAAAAGTTCCCTTGTTTGAGGTCTCTTTCACTAAGTTATGTTAGTATATCGGCTTTAGACCTGAGTCTTTTCCTCACAGCCTGCCCAAAAGTTGAGGTCTTGAGTCTTGTTAGTATAGACATTGTTATGTCTGATCCACAGGCAACGATGGAGCTGATAAGTAACTCGTTGAAAGATATCTATGTTGAAGCCATTAGTTTGGATAAAATCATTCTGGAAGCAGATAGTCTTGAGAAGCTGCATTTGAAAGATTGTACACTTGAGGTCTTTGAGCTTGTTAGCAAGGGTTCATTGAGTCACCTTAAGATTGATGATGTTAGTGTCATCCATCTTGATATTGGCGAGAGTGCTGAAGATCTTGAGATTGTGGATGTCAGTAATTTCACAATCATGTGGTCCAAGTTCCATCACATGATAGCAAAATCATCGAAGCTGAAAAGACTGAGGCTATGGGGAGTTGTGTTCGACGATGAGGATGAGGCTGTGGATATTGAGACGATTTCCGCTTGCTTTCCTCAATTAAGGCATCTATCATTGAGCTATGAACTAAGAGAGACAGCACTTCTTTATGGATCGCAAGATTCTTTTCAATTGGAAAATGTGGTTGTCTTGGAGCTTGGATGGATGGTCATTGGCGACCTGTTCTCCCATTGGGTAGCAGGACTACTGGAAAGGTGCCCTAACCTGAGGAAGTTGGTAATCTGCGGAGTCGTCTCAGAAACCAAAACACACGAAGAATGCCATACGTTAGCCAACTTCACATCTTTTATTGTAAGGCTTATGAAGAAGTATTTGCATGTAGATGTTCAGTTCGAATATGAATAGATTTTGAACAGCTGCTGAGTTCAAAAAATTTTCTCATCTCGAGAGGGCAAGGAGGTACATGATCTTTAGTGGTGATTGTCTTTTTTCGTATATTGGTGCAACATTGTTTTTTATGATAAATTTTGTCCTTGATCAAATTTTGGACTCATCTTTTTCTTTCAATTCAAGTAAACATATCGTTTGCATTTCTTCTATCCTTGTCGTTCCTAGTTTGCGCATTGATATGCACGGTTTTATTATTGTTGTCAAATGTAAAAAAATGTAGCTAAGCACCAAGACATATGGAGCTTTAACTGCAAAGTCAATTAAAATGGTGCTTTAATGAAAAAGTAAGTGCTAAATGAGAAAAGTAAGAAATGTACAATGTAAAGAAAAAATTACTATAAAAATAATTTAACTGCAATGAATTGAAAAATACAATGTAAAATTATGTCAATCAACTACAAAGACCATCTTCCGTTTCAGTTTGTTTCTCTTACTTTCCTTTACCCCCAAAATCCTACATGACATATTTAGACCACCAGATTCTAAGGGCATTTTGGTTCATTACTCACATCTTTAATTAAAACCACAAGATTTAAAAGTCTTTATTTTCTTCAACTCTATTCCGAGTCAAACTAAGACAAACAAATTGAAACGGAGGGAGTTGTAGAAGCATGTCAAATGTTTTGAGATGCTTAGAAGTCAAAATGGAATGTATACCTAAATTAGGTAAATTGGCCCTTCCCTGCCAGTTGAGTTCTCTTTGTTATTGGTTGCTTTCTAAATGACGATACCAAGTCGGGTTTTCCATTCAAGGAACCTTTTGCAATGCAGTTTTAAGATGAGGTGTTTTTTTTTTTTTTTTTCATTTTGTCTTTTCAACTTCTGGATGATACCTTATGGGCGTATAGGGCGACACATAAGACTCCTGTTAGGATGTTGCTGTACCGATTGTTTTTTAAGAAGGCATTTGTATTTGATTGTTATTTCAAGAAGGAGAAGCTCTGGCTAGAGAGGACGTATTAAAAGAATACGAATCATCGGTTTGTTGTAAGTTCCCTTACCAAATTCTTTGTTGCTCACATTATGTCTGGCTTTAATTAAAGTTTTAAATCTCTATTCTTTTTCTTCTGTTATCAGCAATTTATGTGGCTCTTAGTCTTCTTCATTGTTTAATATTAGCTTGAGATGAGTTTGAATGGCGTAGCATGGTCAGTGATGATTCATAGATATAGCTAACCCCAATTTGTTTGAGACTGAGGCGTACTGTTGATGTTATTATTATTCTTCACCGCTAATCCCAATTTGCTTCTCTATGACCCCCGTCTTTAGTCGAGTCTTATGGGTAGTAAATGGTTCTGCATTCCTAGTGAAACACATCACAAGTGGATATGGAGTATTCTGCAAGTTGGATGGACTTAAGACGGATCCAGAATTTTAAATTTATGGGTTTTGGCCATAACCCTTTTTGCTTATTGAGTTCTTAATAGATCATTTATACATTACACAAATACAATGATTGTATTATTTGTTGTTGCTAATGTTCTCTTCTTCATTCTTTTTCAACATGGCTTCTTCGCTATTGTATTTGATTTGCTTGTTTGATTTTTGATATGCTTTACTTGAGCCGAGGGTTTATCGGGAACACCTCTTTACCTTCACAAGGTAGGGGTAAGGCTACGTACACATCACCCTCCTCGACCCCGCTTGTGGGATTACACTGGGTATGTTGTTGTTGTACACAAATAAAGGATTTCAAAAGCTATTGTGTCTGCCGAATCCATCATTCCCTGATTTGTCTGTTCAGTTTTCAAAATGTTTTCCTTGGTAGGGTTATTCTGTAATACTTTAGTAGGTCGCACGTTTTATGCAGGACATGGATGCAATCGATGTTCATAGTAGGTCACGCGTGATAATTTTCAACTGTGTTTTGAGATGTGAAATTGATCTTGTGCATGTTCTATTAGCATCGCTACACATATTTGCCAGATATGTTGAGCAAACTTTGTGCATTTTGGATTTAGAATCGATCTAGGTGAAACTGTACTTGCAACAACAACATATCCCATGTAAGCCCACAAGTGGAGTCTGGGGAAGGTGATGTGTGCGTAGCCTTATTTATCTCTACATTGTTAAGGTAGAAAGACTGTTTTCGGAAGACTGGGTGAAACATTACTTAGTAACTAATGTTTGCATTTCCATTTCTTTGAACAGAACTTTCTGATTGAGGAAATTGAAATGCTTGTGCTGTTTTGAGAAATGGAAAGGTGAAAGTCAAAATTTTGTTAGAAACTGGATGAAGGACAATTCTTGTAAAAAGGTGGTTGTCTTCTTAGGTTCAAATCCTAGCGGAGACACAAAAAAAATAACATTAGTTGATTTCTTCCCATCTACCCAAGCTTTGGTTTACAAAGTTACCCGAACAAGTGTTGGTCGGAGGTAAAAGGTATCTGGTGGAATAGTACGATATGCGAGCAAGCTAGCTTTGACCCCACCGTCGTGAAAAAAAAGTGATTGTCACACTCAAGTGTGTAACCTAGTGGTCAATGACGACGTTGGTTGAGAACCATGAGGTTGCAGGTTCAAATTCTAGCAGAGGCAAAAACACCTAGGTAATTTCTTCTCATCCACCTAAATCTTAGTGGACAAAGTTACCCCATACCTATGCCGATGGGATATAGCTGATATTCGGGAAATTATTGAAGTGCGAGTAAATTAGCCCGGACAACAAAAAGGTGGTTGTCTTCATTACTACAATAGATTTTGCTGCTCCACCATAGTACAACTTCCCAGTATTTCCCATAGAAAATTCTACAATTCTTGTTTGAGAGCAAGATAATAGTATGAATTTATCCGCATCCGATGTTTATATCAATACCAATATAAACATCATTAGGTCAACATGAGACATCGGTTCTTGATTAACAGATACTCCTAATGATGTTGAACATGCCACATTTCTGTACAATGTTAAATGTATGAATAGAACTATCCGATATCTAATATTGATGAGAAATAGTAAATACTCTATAAAATAATTGATATGTATGCAAGTTGATTCCCATTCTCCTTTTTATCATTGTTATTTGACATATTTATTCCAAAGACTAAGATAAATATAAAGAATATTATAATAAGCTGAAAAATACATCTGATAAACAGAATAATTATTTGATATTTAGTGTTATTTATTGGTGAAATAGAGACACAAAATAATAAATCATAAATCATAAATCTACTTCATTGACTAAAAGAAAAAGAATCAATAAGAATCTTATTGTTTTTGACAGATTTGAAAATAAAATCTTTTATGTTATGAAAGGAAATAATTAAAATTAAGAATCATTTAAGAGTTTGTGCTCACACATTTTGACTTTTTTTTTCAAGTGGTGCCTAGGTGTATGCACCTATAAGTATTTCATTGAATATTTTCTATTTTCAACGACATAAATATCGAATAATTTTGCAAGCTAAAGTTTAAGATAATCACATCACTAAATATTTTTTATGTCGATGATAGCGCCACTTAGATCAAATGATGAAAATATTTTTGATATTCCACAAGATTTATGGTCAAAATTTTCACAATTATTTTTTTTAGTTTTCTTGACAATTGGCAACCCAAAAAATCATTTTAAATTTGACTTGTAATAAATAAAATATATAAAAGAGTAGCACTCAAGCATGTTTCATGATTTGTTTGGTAGTTGGGAATATAAATCATGGGGTGCCCAAAGAAAAATTATGATGTTACGTCAAGTTATATTGAGATATGATAATTAAATTTAAAAAATGAAGATGAAAATACATACTTATTAATTAATTATGATTAAGATGATAAGAATATATATAAAGAACACTTTTGTTATTTATTGCGTTAGACGTTGATAAAAAAAGTTTCAAAAGTTTAAGAAAGTTTGAGAGCGGATGTAGTGTGTTAAAGGTCATATCAGTTCATTCTATCAATAAAATTTATTGAGAATCATGAGATCTTGGTTGAAGTTTCATCGAAGGCAAAAATACTAATAAGTAATTTCTTTTTATTTGTCCAAATCTTGATTGATAGAGTTATTTGATACTCTATCTGTGTTGGTCGAAAGTAGCAGGCATCCCACAAAATTAGTCAAAATAAATGCTAGAAGTAATAAATACCTCATATGATTAATCGAAGTACGCACAAGTCAACCTAAACAACACACTTATTATATATAGAAAAGTTATGACTAACACAATAAACTCTTTTAATCATGACCCTATATATATGTTAACAAGTTTACATCCAAAAGACTACAAATTTAATACATTTTTCGTTTCAAAATAACTGTCCTTTTTAGGAATTTCAATAATAATTAGTAGTACCGTTATATTTAAAAAAAAAATTCTTCTTAATAGTGTTAAGTTCTCAAGAAACATCTACTAATAAGTAGATATTACTTAATAAATAACACGTTACGTTTACTAAATTTCTTAATAGGCTTAAAAAGAACTAAAATGACATTTATTTTAGATCAGAAGGAGTAAGTCAAATGAGATGTGATGAAATTCTGAGCTCGAACCAATAAAGTTTAAATATTGAATCTGTGTCAGAGAAGACTTTGAGCAATTGTGAGGTCACAATAAGACATTATATTATCCAAGCAAGAAACAAACATAATTTCTTGCAAAATGGAGGGATTTTTTACAAGTTTTGATCAACTTCCAGAAGATATAATCATGGAGATATTATCAATTTTGCCTGTGAAATCAATACTGAAACTCAAATCTGTTTGCAAATACTGGTACACACTTATTCAATCTCCAAATTTTATTATCAAACATTTTTTCCACAAAAAAAATTATGAAATTCCCTTTGTTCATCTCTATTTTTTTGATGCCAATCAATTATCTATTTCAATTGATGAATACCCTTTGCTTCAAGATTTTTATTTGCACAAATCCACTTCTTTAAAGCCATTAATTGGCCCTTTGAATGGACTTTTTTTTGTGCATAATCTTGATAAGAATGAAATGTCTATGTGGAACCCTGCAACTGAGGAAATCAAGAAAATATCAGTACCAAGTCCACCTTTTTGTACTTGTTTTAGTGGTTTGTGTTGTTTGGACTCTTCGAAAATGTTGCAGCACTCGTGTCAGATCCTCCAAAAATGTGTTGTTTCTGGAAGTTCTGACACATTTTTGAAGAGTTCGAGCAATATAGATTTGAGGTTATGTTGTTTGGATTCTTTAAAAGTGTTGCCGCACCCGTGTTGGATCCTCCAGAAATGCTCTGCTTCTAGAGGTTCCGACATGCACCCGTCGGCGTTATGTTGTTCGGGCTCTCCGGAAATGTTGTTGCAATCGTGTCAGATCCTCAAGAAATGTGCTTCTTCCTCTGGAGGGTCTGACACACACCCATTGACATTTTTGAAGAGTCCAACCAACAATGATTTTGACGTATGTTGCTCGGACTCTCCAGAAATGTTGCCGCACCCATGTCGGATCTTCAAAAAATGTGTTGCTTCTCAAGATTCCAGCATGCACCCGTCGACATTTTTGAAGAGTCTGAGGTGTTATGCTCATCATTTTGGATTTGGAATGGACCCTTTGAGTAAAAATTACAAAGTTGTATGGATAAGGGATTATTTTTGGAAGGAAGAAACATTTACAAGAAGTGCATCAGCTGTTGTTTCAGTTTATTCACTAAGAACTGATTCTTGGAGGCATTTTGAGGACAATACATTTTTGAGTAGTCATATAATCATGTCATATTTTGATTCATATCTTGATGGATTTTATTACTGGAAGAAAATCGACGGAAAACGATGTTGCGAAATTCTTGCATTTGATTTTAGAAATGAAGAATTTCAAGTGATACAAACTCCAGATGTGTTCAATTCAAATTTAGGAACACTTGGTTTGTATGATGGTTATGTTTCTATGTTGTTTCATTATCTTGTTGAAAGTAAGACATCTATTGAGATTTGGGTGATGGAAAAGTTTGGATTTTGGACTAAAAAATTGGTTCTTGAATCCACTTTGATTGTTAAAAGACCAATTGGATATGGTGTCAATGGGGAGATTTTTGTTGAAACTAAAAGTTCAAATCTTGAAATGATAGATCCAAGAACACAAGAGATTGTTGAGTGTCTTGGACCAATATTGGGAAAGGGTTACTCTTTGCAAGTCCTTGTTTACAAGAAGAGCTTAGTTTCCATCAAGAATTTGACTACTTGTAACTTAATCAAAGGTCTCGAGTTCGAGTAGCTGGAATCTGAGTTAGTCTGAACGGTAAAGTGAGTAGCCGACCCCGCGGGAGAATCAAGAATGAGAATAACTTGCCATGATTGATCCAATAACACAAGTAATTGTAGATATGGACCATGGGAAAATGGCTACTCTTTGTAAGTACTCTTGTTTACAAGAAGAGCTTAGTTTCCATCAAGAAATTGGCTAGTAGTAACTTAATCAGAAGTCTCGAGTTTGAGTCATGAGAATGGAAAGAATTTTGCAGGTTCTGAGTGCTTCCTCTTTTAGTGGATGTTACATGATGTGAATCTGAATGAGTCAGAACAGTAAACCGAGTACCATATACCGAGTGATCCCAAAAAAATTTTGCAATAATGGATCAAAGAACACAAGAAACTATTGAGTGTCTTGGACCATGAGAAAATGGCTACTCTTTGCAATTAGTTTTTGTTTACAAGAAGAGTTTAGTTTAGTTTAGTTTACATCAAGAAATTGAGTTGTAGTAACTTGAAAACATGTTATGCACTTTTTCTTTAGCTATCCTAATAATTTATTTATTAGCAAGAAGGCTAAATTTCCATATATTTCCTTGTATTTTGGAGTACTAGCATGTTCATTTGGTAATCGAAAAATTCGTAAGAGTCAGTAAACACGAATTTATAACAGGTCCGTCTCTATTCATTACTATTTAAATGCTAAGTTTTTTATCTACAATGAAGCTCGACTATAAAATTTGTCTCTAGCTTATATAGATCACGTTACTCTCTTACCACTCAACCAAATTTGAATTATTGATCAATAGTTTGAATTAGTTAGTAAGTAGAAATATGTTTTCATATAGCATTTGCTAAATTGTGAAAAAATGAAAGTCAAAAGAAATAGTGGGAAAATAATTAGACAAAAACTTGAATACCTCAAAAACACAAACACATGTTGCAAAGCCCTATTTTTTTTGTCTTATTAATTTTTCAATTTTATTTTAAAGTTTGCTTTTTCTATGTGAAATATTTCATATTTTCTAAGTACATAAAAGACAAAAGATTGGTGTATTTTAACTTTATTTTTGGATCTCAGTGTAGAAAGAGGAAAAAAGAATTGGAGCAAAGACAAATGTGCATTGATCAAAATGAAATGGGTTCGAATTTCAAAAGTTAAAATGATTTTTTTAATAGCAATTTCTTATATGCTTCTAAGAGATTCTGAATTGTTGTGATTTTATAGTATTTAAAATATATAATTTTTTTGTGTTAATTCCTCTGAAGGTGTTATTGTTCGACGAGTTTGTTTGCAACAAATTTTAAAGTGACAAAATATAAATTATAATCACAAAAAAATATGAAGAAATATAATTTTATTCATCAAGATAGTGCGGGTACAATTTTGTTCCTCCCTCGATTCTACTCTCCTAAGAGTTATCCATGATTCGAGGGGCGTTAGTGGCGTATTTCTCGAACTAGGATGATTTAATTTGACCTCTATATGAATATTCCATGAATTTACAGAATATTCGAGATCTTGATCTTTAAAAATACCCAAGAGTTTATGGGATATTCAAGATGCCTTTTAAGGGAATTTTGTACCTTTTATATAGGCGTGAACCAGGGTTTAGGGTTGAGTAGTCTCCAACAATCCTAATTTGAGTTGAACACAATTTGTAGAGTCCCAACTCGAATTGAACGCATCTTGTAGAGTCCCACAAAATTTCAATGTCAACAAATGCCCCTGCTTCAAGGCTTGTCGGGGTGTAGACTTAATGAAACTCAAAGACGAGGCCTGAGGTACTCATTCTTCCACTTTTGCAGCTTCAGATTTTCAAATTTGATTTAAGAGAAAAGAGATGAAGGGTAGATTTGGTCCCACTGGGCGTGCCAATTTGTTTGCAATAAATTTTAAACATATGAAAAATAAATAAATCACACAAATAAAATCTGAAGAAATATGAATATTTTATTGATAATGGTGCAGGTACAATTATGTTCCTCCCTTTATTCTACTCTCCTAAGATTTATCCATGATTCGAGGGCCGTTAGTGGCGTATTTCTTGAACTAGAATGATTTAGATTTGACCTCTATATGAATATTTCATGACTTTTGTGGAATATTCGAGATGTCTTTTAAGGGAATTTAGTACCCTTTATATAGGTATGAACTAGGGTTTAGGGTTGGGTAGCCTCCAAGAATTCTAATTGAAACTGAACACACTTTCTAGAGTCCCAATTCGAATTGAACACGTCTTGTAGAGTCCCACAAAATTCCAATGTCTACAAATGCCTCCTGCTTCAAGGCTTGTCGGGGTGTAGACTTGATGAAACTCAAAGACGAGGCTTGAGGTACTCATTCTTCCACCTTTGCAGCTTCAGATTTTCAGATTTGATTTAAGAGAGAAGAGATGAAGGGCAGATTTGGTCCCACTGGGCGTGCCAATTTGTTTGCAACATATTTTAAAATGACAAAATGAATTGCATTTACGATAAAATAAGAAGAAACATAACTAAAGATTGCGGGTACAATTCTGTTGATCCCTTCATTCTAGTCTGTCAAACTATTTTTTCTTTGAATATAATTTTTAAAACATTTTAGATATTTTGAATCATTAGTTACATAGTTTTGTAGTAATTTTAAAATATTTAAAGAATTTATGTCCGAACTTATAATCAAAATCAAATGTTTTGACCTTCAACTCTAGACTCCTCCATATAAATTGCGATAGAGAAATAATTTTTATTTTTTAAAAAGAATCCATGTTTGAATTTAAGATTAAAATTTTAAAAGTAAGACTATCGGATAGTGACAAATTAGAAATTATTGAGAAAATTCAACTTTTATAAAAACAGATTATTCAAAGCTTATGTTTCAAGTCAAGGGGATTCAATCCTCGTATTTATCATGTATTATTTTTGTAAAAATTACATAAATCCCACGGTATTAAAAGTAGATTACATTTTATTCTTACTTATTCTCAAATTACAAAATTTTCTTAAAATTATAGGATTTCAGATACAAGAGGAAATCAGCGGATACATAGCTTACCGATGTATCTGAGAAGGAAGAAATGTATCCAAGAGAAGATAGGGATGTATCCGAGAGGAATTTTTATAATTTTCTTAAATGTTAGAAAATTTTAGATTGTGATATCTTAAGTTGTATATTTACATAAATGTTTCATTATTTTTTGTGACTCCCCTCGTTTACATCAATATAGTTTTATCATTACTTTTAAAATTTAAATTATGCCACATAAATTAGAAAGAAGAAAATATTTATAAGATGTATAATTAAAAAGTCATCCACAACACAACATGTGCATTTTTTAATTGTAGATTCAATCATCACTTTTTACGATGTGTTTCCCAATCTCCATAAATATTTTTTATAAAAATAAGTTGGTCTACATTGTACTTTCAACTAATTAAACATTGCAATACCTGTCAAAAATTCACTAATTAAGTAATTTTTTTGTTTTTTATGTTTTGGTACTTTTAACTTTGGAATGCAAAATAAATAGTAAAAATTACATATACCAATGCTAACTGATTAATGTAATACTGATTATTATTTTTATATTGTCAATATAAAGTTATATGTATAAATTAAATTCTTAACAAATTATCCTAGCCTTTATCAATTTATGATAAAGCTTATTTTTACCCTTAAGTGGTCATCATGTCATTCTCTTCGGCGGCAATCTAGCTTCTATTAAAACAAAACGAAGGAACTTCCGGAGTGAAGGTTCAGACTTAAGGCTAAGGCAGCGAGTGAGCCGTAATTCCTTACTCTTAAGTCAGGGCGGACCGTAGACGAATTGAATCTTTATTTTTATTATTCTTTGGACAAGATGACATTGTTCGTAGGATAACTACGACATCCTTATATCACTCTCAAAATAACCATATGATTGCATATGTGAGAAGATAAATGGTGCCTTATATATGAGCTAGAGCGGAAACCTTGCTATAAATATCGAATGAAAAGTAATAGCCGTCAAAATTAGTGTATGATATATGTATATTGACTAGCAGCTATAAATACTTCTACCTTAATGGTAAAATGTGTAACTTCTCCATTATTGGAACTCTAACGAGTCCTTCTATTACAGATTTCATTGACCCAAGCCTACACTCACCGCATAAATTAATGGGACAAAAAGAGTAAAAGGTTGAACCGGTTAGGGTCACGACTCGAATCGAACCGTGGCCCAAACTAGTATTAGTGGGCTAGAAGTTGGGTTATGTTTTGGGCCCTCCCCTTCTTGCAAATAGCCCAAAATTCAACAAAGGCCAAAGGGAGTGTGGACTGGGCCAACCCCAAAGCCCACAAACCTTTGAACAAATTAGTTGGGCCTGAAGACAACAGCCCGTTTGCAATGCTAGCTTTATTTTAGTTTGTCTCTTTGATGGAATAATCCATTTAAATAATGATCCATCTCCATTATTCAAGGAAAATTCGATTTTACAATCCGTTACAAATGTTATTTTAGTTATAGAGTCTTTTTTAGGAAATTGCATTCGTAGCCGGTTACAGGGTTTTAACATTAAAATCACTATTGTTATAAGTTTGAAGAAGTGAGTTTTGAATTATGAATATGAAAATTGAGTTTAAATTAAGTGGATATTGTTGGGAAAACATTAAAACAATGACATGAATGAAAATTTGTCGTTCAAATTCAGAAAAACTACTTTTAATTTCGAAACATATATGTTTAAAACTTCTGATATACATGTTAGAAGTTTGGCCTTGGCAAGCCAAACTTCAGATACAATTGTTGAAATTTTGCTTAGGCAAGCCAAATTTCAAGTAAAAATCTCGAGTTTGGAACTTAAGGAAAAAATATTAGAAGTTTGGTTTTGACAGGACAAACTTCTAGAAAAAATGTCAAAAGTTTGTTGCCAGACTTTTCAAGGCTTTTTTTTCCAACTTCGGTCATGTATTTAAGTTGATTCCAAAGTAAGTTAAAATTATAAATTCCTATGTATAGCGATTATAGCTTAAATAGTAGCCTCAAGATCAGGTATTTATAAACTTGACATTTTTTTATACTGAAAATTAATAAAATATAACATAAGTAATCAATATAAAATATATAAAAAATATTATATCATTTTCTTCTATTCAAATGGTCATAAGTGGTTAATAGAACCATAGAAGAAATTTGATTGATGATTAAAAATTCTAGCCTGCAAAATTATTGAAAATAGATTGGTAATCATAATGAAAGGACAAGTGGCCAACTGATATAAAGACTATATAAAGTTTTGTTGAAGATTTTGAAATTTGAATAGTAGCTCTTATAATAATCCTTATTTTGTTTTGTTTTATTTTACTTTAAGCTCTTTGTTCAAATATGTTTAAATAATTTCTTCTAATATTCTTTTTTTAATTGAATATAAATAATTTATCTAATATTTCTTGAGATAAATACTTTTGTTAAATTTAATCTGAAAAGTTTCTTTAAACTAAAATAACCATTAACATTATTTTATAAGAAATGTGGTAATTTAAAAGAATTATTATTTTTATTTGATTGACCATATCAGGTAAAGTTTATATTTTATTTGTACAAAAGAAAAACTAAACATATCAAAAAATGTCATTAAATTTCAAAAATTGCATCACACATATAGATCAAATATAACAGAAATTGTACTTGAAAAATTATACCTGACAATAGAAATAAATAAAAAATAGTAAAAATTTCACCTCTTTATGTGAGTTTACAATAATCTGCCCCCTTCTCTCTCCCTCCATAATTTTCATTAAATCTAACGAGCAACATTATAACTTAGTTAAATATTTAGTAGAGACAAAAAATACCATTTAGAATTACTAGTAGAAAATGACATCCACTTTACATAATCTATTGTTTGCAATGTGTATTAAAAAAAATTGATTTGTTTCTTGTATTTGTCTTCATAAAGAAAAAAAAACTCTTGCCTTCTCCAAAAGCTATCCTTCCACCATCTTCACTTTTAATTTTAACTTTTTGGAGTATATTTTGTATTCATGTTGAAAAGAAAGCAAAAAAATATATAATATTACCATTTGATATCAAACTATTATTCAAATCCAATGTATAAGAAACAAATTGATCTTAATCAAGTCTTAATTTATTTTAAACAAAAGTCTTAACTAACTTAATTAAAAAACTCATCTCTATTATGTCATCATGATGAATGTTAGGTAAGAATCATATTGCCTCTTTTTTAATTAGAGAAAAGACATAAAATGACACCTGAAATTATTTTAAATTTTCAAAAAAATACCTAAAGTTTGTGGGCGTCCTATTACCCGTGAAACTATTTCAAATCACAATAAATATACACCTTGATAGGTAAGTTGATAAGGTGGGACATGACTTACCTTGAAAACCTATGGCTATTAAATAAACACACATACAAAAAGGGTAGATTATATATATTGTCGGTGTAAATAATATTTTAGTAATATCAGAAAGATAAAAAAAAAAATTAAATCGTGAGATTTATAATTTAAAAAATAAGATAAATTATCTACTAAAATAAATAAATAAAACTTAATGGTGTGAAATTTTCTTAAACTAACAATATACATAATCTAAATTAAATTTTATGTACCGACCATATAAAAAAATATTCACAATTTTCACAAACAACAATATAATTTTTTTTATAGTATCAGTATATATAACTTCATTTCACACACATGTATATGTGTCAGTGTGCATTTGTTATTATATATATACACACATCTACATGCCCCTAAAAAGTAACTCTCCATATCTTCATAATAATTTCTTCTTCTTTTTCCCTTTTCTCTACTTTCTAGAAGGATTTGAAGGTTTAAAAAAATGGAGCAAAAATCAATTTTTAGTTATTTACCAGAAGATATTGTGATGGAGATTTTGTCAAGATTGCCTATCAAATGTCTCTTACAACTCAAGTGTATCAACAAAAAATGGTATGTTTTAATTGAAAATCCAATTTTTATTCAAAAACACCTTCACAACACAAAAAATCCTACAAGTTATTTTGTTCATCATTATTTTCTTGATACAATGAAATCTGGTTTTACTTTATTTCATAATGATGAACAAAACCAATTAATTCCAAAATCCCATTTGTACCAAGATGTTTTAAACACATCTACACATTTGTGGCAAGTTCTTAGTCCATTAAATGGTTTATTTTTGCTTTACAATGATCAAGAAGATGTAGCACTATGGAACCCTTCTACTAAAGAATTTAAGCCTCTACCAATTTCACAACCCCTAAATTGTCCTTTATATAAGTTGTCTTCATATAAATTCGGTTTCGGGATCGAGCCCTCGAGTAGTGATGACTATAAAGTCGTCTGGATGAGAGATTATTGGGACGTAGACTCTGAAGACTGGCATTCTCCTATGATTATTTCAGTCTATACATTGAGTACGAATTCCTGGAGAACTTCTGAGGAATTTAGTGTTTCTAGTCGCGATTTGGTCAAATCAAATGGTAACACATATTTGAATGGATTTTACTATTGGAGGGCATGTCAAAATGATAAAATCTTTGCATTTGATATGAACAATGACAAAATAGTTGAAATTCAAACACCAAAGTCATTTGTATCTAAACAAGGGGATTTATCATTGTTTAATGATTCCATTGCTATGTACATTTATGAGCCAATAATTCTTGGTAGAGAAACAAGTATTGACATATGGGTTATGGAGAAAAATAGCTATTGGACTAAAAATGTGAGAATTGGCCCTTTTTTAAATATCAAAAGATCACTTGGATATGGAAATAATGGGGAAATTTTTCTTGAAGTTGTTACACATCAATTGGACATATTTGATTCTTGTTTAAAGAAAAATAGAGTTCTTGGCCACCAAAAAAGTGGCTATTCTTTGCAAGCTTTTGCTTACAAAGAAAGCTTAGTTTCATTGAAAAATAATTCATCTTGTAATTTAATTGGTTGTTGATAAATGAAATGATGGCTATCATTTAAATTTCATCTTTTAGTCCTCCACTTATTTTTTTAATTATTTATTTATACCTCTTTATTTATTCAAGAAAGCTACTAGGTGCTTATTTATTGAGAAAAAAACTTTGAATTGCAATATAACAATCTGTGACTCGAGGCATACAAAATATTACACATGTGATCGAGTTAATCGACTTTGTGGTCCATAACAAAAAAAATTTAAAAGTTTATTATTAAATTTCTGGAAAATATTTTTATTTTTATACGTAAGAAATATGTGAATTTAACAAAACATTTTTTTCTTGTGGAGAATTGTTTGCTTCTATTTAAATTAAGGAAAAGGTGAAAATATAGCCCTCAATTTTGCAATTTAAAGCTAAATTATCACTTGTTAAAAAAGTGATTTACTTATACCCTATACTTCTGTTGTTACACAAATGTATCATTTTCATCTAGAAGTGAAAATATCAATTTATGATCATCAAATATCATACGTGATCGGTGTTGGTTTTCTGGACTTTGATGCTTACCTTCTTATTATTAAAAGGGGAGGGTTTAATAAAGGAGCTGAAAGCCACTTGACTGTAAGGAGAGGAGGTCAATAAAGGTGGTAAGACCCTTGCAGAGTTCCCCAACAGCATAGAGCTTGGGAAGCTCGGATCCGAAGTTACAATAGTAACATTGAACCCTCGAATATGTGGAGTGGTAAATAGTTAAATACTACTTCATCTTACTAGATATTTTAGGGTCGAGCATTAGATATGAAGTTACTTCAATTAGAAAATAATTTACCTCATAAAACTTTTCAACGCGAATTCAAATTTAATTAAACCTGAGAAGCTACTGAATTTAAAATATATTTGGCCCAAGTAGTCTATATATATAATGACTTGTTATATAGTCTCCATCAAAGTGTCATTATATAATAAGCGAATATTGTATCAATAAATTGAAGAGTTCATGAATTGATTTCAAAGTTTTCTTATAAATAATTAAATTATATGACATATATGATGGCTACATCCATTTAAAATTTATATAAGTCCATGGATTACAAAATTTTAAAATGTCAATTACAAGTTTTGATTATAAACGAATCTAGAAGTTGAATTTTTTATGAGCTATAGTTTAAAAATCACGTTTTAATTAGAGGTAGATCTATAAGTTGAATTTTATGAGCTGAAATTCACAAGAGGCAGATTCAAAAATTAAATTTTATAAGCTAAAACTAAAAATAACTTCGATAATCTCAACATAAAACAACTTCAAAATTTGATCGTTTTGATTAGAAGCAGATCCAGAAGTTGCACGAATTCATAATTTAAACTCCTATGTTGGGTTAGGTTTTCATACCAAAAGAGTTCGAGTTCGAGTTCGAAATTCTACTACTGTCGATTTGCTTTATTGAGTTCGAATTTATTATTTGTACTTGATGACTTTCTTAAGACACATATGCAAGACTCGTTACACTGAATTCGTCTCCGAAAAATAAAAAATAAAACTCTTTTAACTCACTCGATACTATAACTACTACTACATATATATTCGGAACTAAACATTCGCACTTCAAAAGCGGAAATGCAAGTTCGTCTACTCAGCTTTCCGCTTACTCGTATAATTTACCTGGTTACGCGCAACATTCGATCCGAATCACGTTCATCACCAGCAAGAAAGCAAGAACCATTTTGTGTGTTTTGTATCATTTGTTGTTCAAGGGCAACTCAAGCTCCTCCTCATCCCTCTTAATTTGCCATTCGCCTTTTGGGCCTTTGTTTGAGCTTTCATTTTCGCTTCATCAAAGTACTGTTGCAACAAAACAAGTCGATAATAAATTCAATACGCAAAATTTAACATCTTATTCAAGGATTAGACTCGTTTATTATGTGGAATTCATCGCATAAACGATCACCACATAACTAATGGGATCATTTGACGAACAAAGTCATGTACCTGTGTTTCGTATCAAGAAAAATTCCTCAAATCTTTTGCTATTTCACTCGATGCACTCAAGCCGGAAAATGATATATTTGGCCCTTTGTTGATTACATCAAAAACATGGGCCATTGGTAAAATCAGGTACCATGCCATTATACCACTTCCCGGCTCCGGCTCGAGTGAACTTTTGAGCAACATAGCAAAAGATAACGTGTGTTCGTTCACCTAATTCCAGTAGTTCGTTCACCTAATTCCAGTAGTTCAACGACCGTCTAAGCAATATAACTATATAATGTGTGAGTAAATGTAATTACCTGTTGTTTCCTTTTCCTTTCAAGCTCCGCCTGCAGAGCGAAAAAAAGAAAACAAGAAAAAGAACATTTTTAGTTCATAATATAAAATGTAATAATTCTATATATGAGCATTTGATGCAAAGTTATAATAAAATCATACTCCAAAATTAAGGACATTTCTGCTAATATATTTACTACCAGGGCCTGTTTTAGATGTGCATTTTCTTCTTTTAGCTGATTCAATTCTGCCTCAAGTTCAACAGTGTAAGCCTGCACACAAAAAAAATTGACATTAGATAGGTCAATTAGGAGCGAAATTAAGCTACGTCAATCGGACTGTTCGAAAATGCCACCAAACGCGTGTTGGATCTTCCAAAAAAAAGTACATTGTTCAAAGATCCGACGCGGGTCCAAAAATTAAGCTATGTTGTTCAGACCATTCAAAAATGTTGGGAGCGTGCGTGTTGGATCCTCCGAAAAATAGTGCATTGTTTGAGGATTCAACACGAGTCCAAAAGTTATGCTATGTTTCCAAAAAAGCCGGTAGGCACGTGTTGGAGCCTACAAAAATAGTACATTGTTTGAGGATCCAACACGGGTGCAATGACTCTCTTGGAGAGTCCGAGCACCCATATATTAAGGGGAATAGAATTAAGTTACCTGTTTCCTTGCTCTTGATCTAGCTGCTGATTCTCTGTTCTTGATCATCCTCCTTTGCCTCCTTTCAACAACTTTCTCTACTGGACCGTCTAGTACACGTTTTCGCCCGCCTCTCATTCCTATTTCCAACCCGTATTGGCCCCCGCTATCGATTTGATTCACGCATAGTCCATCCGACGACACCGGACTTAGTGGCGACCCCATTCCGGCCACGCCTTGCACTACTTGCCCGTAGCCAACCCCGCTACCGTTTCCCATTCTCCCGCCGTAGACTGGCGTTGGCTGTTGTGGGAACCCATTGCCTCTTTTCATGCTGATAGGGTACACAGGCGCCTCGACCACCCCCGTTTGTGGAAGTGGCGGATAACCGGGAATGGCGACACCGACGCCAACACCGCCCGTGACTCCACCGAGGCCGATAACAGGCCGAGTCATAGTGGCCATAGTGGGATTTGCACTGTTTGGATACATCATATATGGTTGCTGCTGAGGAGGTGCAGGGGCTGAATTGCCCTGTTCGCGCACGACCCCTGCTTTAACCAAGAAATCCTCGAGCGTCATCTCACCGAACGTAGCCTGTCGTTGAGTGGAACTTCCGTTACCAGTGTTCTGTATACTGCACCCGTTGTTCTGTCGCTGCTCTTGTTGGGTCTTATGAATTTCTGACCAAACTTCATCTACAGTTTTACTACACAGCGGTGCAGGAAGCGTAAGCGAGCCCTGTCTTGGCAAGCTTGGCTGCTCGACAATAGCTTTCTCCAACGAAACATTGCCCTGTCCTAACGCAAAACGTGGCGTGCTAGTTGCTTCCCCAGTACTTGCAGCCTGGCAGTGAGGCTGAGTGTGCGTGTGGGCGTGGGCATGGGCATGGGCGTGGGCGTGGGCGTGGGCGTGGACATGGGCGTGGGCTTGGTTTTCTTCAGCAGTCCAAATGCTGTTAAGGAATTCATCCATGTTCATCGACCCGAAATTCTTCCCACTCTCGCAAACGGTGTGTTGGAATTCATCGAGAGTGAGGGAGTAAATCGACGCTTGTCGACCGAGGGACGGGAACGGGAACGGGTTGTTCTTGTGCTGGTTTTGGTCTGGTTGCAATGGTAATTGAACCTCACCTTGTGACACCATCTCTGATTCTGGTACCCCCATGTTATTAACTTCTTTTCCTAATTACGGTTCGGATCTTTTAACTAGGGACCTGAAAAAATGAGTATATCAAACAATTGAAACAAAAGAAATGATGATACATGTAAAATTGTAAAATTCCAAATGAAGTATATCTATCATGAAAAAATAAAAATCAAACTCAAATAATACAAAGTTAGAGAAATGTACATTTTCTGTACACTAGAATCTAGCATCTACCCGTGCCGGTCACGATTTTCTTTAAGGGGGTTCAAACTATAAAGAAGTAAACACATGAAAAGGCTAAGGAAATTCAACATCTGCTACATAAATGATAACTTACCCCTATTTGGCTCCTCCCCTGACATCTACCCTCCAATAACATATGAGTACTCGCGAATACATAGTTGGGGTGGATCGAGTTCATCTAAATCTAGGAGCTAAAGCTCAAACTCTGTATATGTGCTAACAATCCATTAATGTTTAAATCCTGAATCTGCCTATGATGTCGTCTTCATCTATTTCTCCTCCCAAGAAAATTAATAACATAGGAGCCTAGAAGGGACCTTATGGTTCAAAGGATAAAGTGTGAATAAAGCAAAATCAAAATATATAATCATTACACACTATATTCAATTAATATTTTATTAAAAAATATACTTAGTTGGTCTAATCAAAGGGGACTACTAAATTAGAAACATATTCTTTGGCATGTGGGCTTAAAATACCTTAGGAACTTTCCACTTTTGTTTAATGTCTTTTTATTGGGCCAGAGATCTAAAAAACAACTTTTTTTCTTCAAATGTATTCACAAACTAGTACTAGTAATAAACAAGATGTATTTAGTAAGATTATGAAAGTTGCCCAAAAGGGAAAGTGAAACAAACAAATTACGTGACCACATGGTTAGAGGTTCGAGTTGTAGAAATAACCCCTTATAAAAATGCAGCATAAGATTGCATACGAACCCTTGTGATCCTACCCTTTCCCGAATCGCGCATACAACACAAGCTTAGTGTACCCGAGCTGTAGTTTTTAATGAAAGTGACCATGGCATGATACTATAGTTTACAATCTTGAAACCCTAGCTATAAATATCTTAAATAGAAAAAAAATCTTAAATTTCCTCCCCAAAATCCTTATAATAGCTAATCCTTAAATACAATTGTTATTTATATGACTACTATATCATAGTGTATACCAATCTATGCATTATTTATTATTCGTATAGTACGATCTTAGCAGTTCGATTGATTGATTATCTGAACTTTTACTTTGTTTGTCCCATGGACTCACACCCACCCCCCAAAAAAACCCACAAATAGACTGTACAAAATACAGTGTTGAAGATATTTATTATTGGTAAGATAAGATCTAGCTCCCTTGCTCGTACTTATTCACGTTTGAGTTTTTAAAATTTTATTATTAATTAAAAAACTAATAGACACTCTGTGTAGTGGTATAAATTTACAAAACAAACAAACAAAAAAATACAAATAGTGTTGAGAGTTTCAATCCTCAAATCTTAAGCTCAATACAAGCTAAAAAACTAATTAAAAAAATGCACATTAAAGTACAATAAAAATCAAGAAAATAAAACTTAGGGATACCTTTTTCTTGATTATTTTTTCAGCTCCACCAAGATTTTAATTCTCTCAAGAACATGTCATCATAACCAAAAAAAAAAAACCAAAATTAAAATTAGAAAAACAAAGATTTTTTTTTTCTTTTTGGTGCAAGAAGAAGAAGAACAAAGAACAAAACCAAAGAAGATACTATGTATTCTCCTTCATTTTGGTCACATTTTTTTTATTTAAAAGACTTGAGTTTTTTTGTTTTTGTCTCTGAATTTTTCGAGGGGGTGGGGTGGGGGGGGGGGGGGGGGTTTAGTGGGGGGTGG
>JAJONR010004931.1:0-44888 GCA_029582245.1 Solanum etuberosum | reverse complement strand
TATTAGATAGACTTCATGAAGCTATAATATTTTCAAAATTTGATTTAAAATCAGGTTATTGACAAATTCAAATTTCTGAAGAAGATAAATACAAAACAGCATTTAACGTCCCAATGGGACAATATGAGTGGAATGTTATGCCTTTTGGGTTAAAAAATGCCCCTTCTGAATTTCAAAAAATTATGAATGATATTTTTAACCCTTTTAGCAATTTTATCATTGTATATATAGATGATATTTTAGTATTCTCAAAAACCTTAGAAATGCATTTTAAACATCTTGATCTATTTAAGAAAATTATTATTCAATTTGATTATATCTAGACCAAAAATGCATATTTTCCAAACCAACGTTAGATTCTTAGGTCATAATATTGAAAAAGGAAAAATTATTCCCAGTCAAAGAAGTATTGAGTTTGCCTCTAAATTTCCACAAAGTGGGAAGGAGGAGAAAATATATTTAAGAGGTGTAACTAAGATATTTTAAGAGTGACTAACTTTCAGTAGTAATCATAAGAAAGTTTACATCCACTATTCATAGGAACTTATATTTTATCATTCATTTTATAATTGTTTACTTAGTTTTTAAATTTAATAATATTCACATTATACATCCACTATTCATAGGAACTTATACTTTATCATTCATTTTATAATTGTTTACTTAGTTTTTTAATTTAATAATATTCACATTATTTTTAAAAATAGTATAGTACATGATTTGGTATTCACGTGCAACGCACGTGCGTCAAAACTAGTATATATATATATATATATATGACATATCTTGTATTTTTACTCTTTTCCTCAAATTAATAAAAAATTACCGTAACAATCCATCCTGATCGTTATTGATAAGTCAAATGTGAAAAAAATTGAACTAGATTTTTTTTTGAATAGTAACTTATAAAATTTATGTTAGGCAAGTCTCAGACGAAATCTGAGCGAAGTAATGAACATCCCATTTTAGTTAATAAAGATAAAGTACCTAAAGTACTAAATACAAATGGAAGAAATTGAAGAAGAAGGACAAATCAAATAATTTACCAACGGACCCTTAGCTTTTCAAAATTCACAATACAAATTAAGGAAATTGAAGGAAGGTGATAAATATTAATTAATCAACCAATCCTAAGGTATTCAACATTCATTTTTCTATTATACGATAAAATAAAATAAAATAAAAAATATAATATGAATAGAAAAAAGCCATTGGTCCATTGGAAGAGATCAATCGCTGATGCCGATGTGTATATATTGTTATAGAAAAATGTAAAACAGGTATTAGTGGAGTAAGTTTGGTTACCCAATATTACTTCACTTTAGGTGTTTGGAGCCCACATTAGAGCTCCGATTAAATTCGGATCGCGCTCTGCAGGGCCCATTCCGGGGTGGTGCTCCAACAGGATTTTCTGTTTTTTAATCTAGGTGTTAGGGGTATTTTAGGGTTTTCCATTATTTTTAGCAATGTTATTCTTGTACAATAATGCTCTTTAGGTTGTACCTTTTTTTTAAAAGTCAAAAAAACCTTAGCTAAACCAGATGCTTTAAGGATATTTTTGGCATTTACATATATTTATCTGTTGTTGCCTTTTGTACTTTGTGAATAAAAGGTTGAACTACCTCATTTAACTTATTTAATGCCCTCACTTCTGCTACTTATTTCACATTGCTATCTACTTCACATCACAAGTCTTCAAGAATGCTCTTTTCTCCATAAACTATATTGCTCTTTCTTGCCCAGTTTACAGGTAAGTTTCCCCTCTGTTTTTTCGGCCTTTTTATGTTATCTTGTGTTAATTTCTGATTCGAGATGTTTTGAATTTTCCATGAAATATTTGCCTTTTTTTTGTCTAAAATTTTAGGTTGCTGTATTGCATGTTTCCTTTTTTGCTTCTTTTTTTTCATGGTTTAATCTTAAATTTCATCGGTTTCAACTCTTTCAAGATATGATTTAATGTTAAATAACATCTGTTTCAACTCTTTCAAGGTAAGTAACAATAGATTAAGAGTTTGTTATATTAGGTACAACATCCGTACTTGCATAAAAGGTGTTTGTGAAATTGCCCAAAAGAAAGTATAGCTATTTCTGGACTATGTTAGAAAGTCTTAACCCAGTTAATTTTGTTTATGGATTTGAATATCGCCACAAGTTTCAATATTAGAGTTCGAAGCCAAATAGGGAATTTTGGGGACGACGGAGGGTTCTGAAAGACGAGTAATGATGATGGTGATAGGCTGATGTTATCACTTTAGGCCTGTAAGCATTTCATTTGTTTGATTTTACGAGATGTACAACTTTAATGTTGTGCTGGCCTTTTTCTGCTTGATTTTTATTTGCAGTTGTTGCTACTATTAAGTTTTTTCCCGTCTCCAAATTCCTTGTACTCGAGAATTAAATTTACTTTTTGTTTTGGTGAGATGGATTATTGTATTTCTTGAAAGTTAAACACTTTAGACTAAAGCATTATCTTTTGGCTTTTACCTAGAAAGAAGACAGGATCTTAATTGTGAAGATGAGAAGATATTTAGATGGTATGAGTTCGTTATGCTAGGCATGTATTTACTGAAACCTTTTGAATTACAATTTTAGTCTCCACTTTTAACCAAAGACCTTCTTGTACACGTCCTCGAGGGCAGTATTCATGTCAGAGAATTCTTGGTATAATATAGATACAAAATAATTATACAATGTTGAATTAATACTCAATAAAGTTAGAGTGTTTGTTGTTATTTACTATGCTGGCGGGAGGTAATAGTACTTGATGAAATAGTCGAGGTGTGTGCAAGTTGGTCCGAACACCACCATCAATTCCTCATATAAAAAGAAGTTAGAAACTTTACGTTTATAGAAGCACAACCCAGAAGGTGATCTTCTCATATTTTCATGTAGGACAAATCTCAATTGATTATTTCCATTTCTTTGTGTAGATTTGGATAAATCATATGTGTTCTCACTGTTGTATTACTAACCAAAAAGTTAGTGAATTTACCATTTCATGTATTTTAGTTTAGTATATGGATTAATATGGATCATGTTAGTAAAGATTCTCAAGCAAACCACTGCCAAGTTCATATAAATAGTCAAGACATGCATAGGTATCAAGGTTGTGGTTAATGGTTCTGCACAGTTGCAGATGCAAAATAACCACGGAAGGAAGGGGTGGTTCTCTCCTCTCTTAACCAAAATCTCAAGTTCGAATTTGGTAATGAAGTCCCCTTCAGCTGGGAGCATTTTACCGATTTATGAGTTGATTTCCATTACTAAATGCTAAAAAAGGTATATCTTATTCCCTAGGAAAGCGTCACTCTTATTTTCATCTTTAAACTCCGTCCGATTCTGCTTCTTTTCTATTATTATTCTAATCCCACAATTGTAAACATTCTAAGTGGGTGCTTCTTTGTGATGACCTAAGCATTCATCGCTACTTTATAAAGTATGTACGCTGACATGAAAGAAAGTAGTCCTTAAGATAGACTGCTCTATTGATAGTTTTTGGGTCATCAAGATAGACTGCTCCTTTTGCTCAAGTACAGAATTAACCTCTTGTTCCTGAATTCTTCTGCTATAGCTTCAGTGGCATATCTTTACAAATTTCTGGTTATATGTGACTTGTGAGGGTGTGTAGTCACTCCTTTGTATAAAGATAATTCAATGGATTGTGTCAATAAGATAATGAGAAGAACATATAAATTGATCTTTGTGAAATGGCTGGAGGAAGAGGAATGAATTTCTCATGTAGTATCATCTCCGTTTAGCTGACCGTTTCTGAAAACTGTTTGCCCTGGAGAGAGTAGTAATTATATTCCCCTTTCGAGGATTGAAAAGAATAAGAAAGACTGTATGAATATTCTCACAATTTGACAGTTTGTTATGATGCTTCTTCACATTTTAAACATAGTTTGTGTGAGTTTGCTTACCTTGGATCTTTATTCTCGCGTGCATCAGTCATATTTTTGTGACTAATTTTACTGGGTTTTGAAAAATGATCACAACTTCTTTTAAGGCATTTCCAAGGATAATCATTCTATCATTAATCAAGCTTTGCATAAGTAAGAAAAAATGTTAGTAGGAAGAGGATGAAATTGAGTTGATCTGCTTAGTTGTTTGATCATGCGTCTCAAGCTCATTTGGAAAAAAAGTACTCCCTCTGTAATGCCAAATAAAAAGAGCAGTTTCTAAACCTCAGGAAATCAACGATCACAGCAGAGTTCCAAAGGATGTTGACGAGATGGAGCAGAGCGATTTCCCAGTTTGGTAGAGTCAACTCCGAATTGGGAAGACAATTGTGTTCTTTACACTGTCGAGATTATTCCAAGGTTGCCGCCGTTGCCGAGCCGCCTGCTGATAAACTATACTATGTTAATGACCAGGTTTTGACTACGGATTACATTTGTTGGTTGTGTTTGGTTTATTTGCCACATCAGTTTGATTCTTAAGAAGATTGAATCTCAAGTTTTGAGTACCTTATGAGTTATGACCATTCAAGCTTCATGCTACATTTGCTTGTTGTATACTTGACTAACCTACTGTATAAAATTAAATGTGAATGGAGATAGTACATGAATTAGTTCTGTAACTGTTCCCTTTAGGTTGATGTTGTGTAAAATGATATGGCTATCCCGCATGAATCTGTTGCTTGGAGTTTTAATCTTTTAGTTGTGATGCTTGCGTGATATATATAATTTCACTAATTGACTTTGATGTGCGAAATGAAAGAAGATACCTTCACTTAATTATATTGTTGGCATTTATATTGAACAGAGATTTGTTGGATGTAATTTGTGCCAACTCTTATTTTTTTGGTATGTAAATTTGTCCAACTTTTGAAGTGCTGCTAATTGACTTCGGTCACTTGAATAGGTAAATTTGAACAAGATGTTCTGGTCTAAGCCTCATTCACTGGCACTAGCACCTGATTCACCATTCAGAGTCGAAGATCCACAGTACGAGGGCTTTAAGCGCGCTATATTTAAGCTAATGCTGTTTTATAGTAAGCAAAGCAAGTCCATTCGAGGGGCAAATGTTATTTATCGTCGTGTTGTTCACCAAGTTGATAGACCTGCTATTTACGATGGTTAGTATGCTCCTTGATCAGCATTAGCTTTTGCCTTTTTCTATGTGTCCATGGATCACTATGCTTAACTTTATATTATCTTATAAAAAATGATAACAATGGTTCACATCTTGTGCTTTTTTTTTTTATAAAAAAAAACAGTATAATTTTATAGTTGGCCTATATCTGAAGTGAAAGATGTAGTTTAGGGGAATAATACACAAGCTGTTTGCAGATGGTCCTTAGCCTAAGTTTATTGACAGTGTCTTTCCTTTTTTGATGAAGTATTGTCAGTGTCTTTCCTTCCTCTAAGTGAATTCAAGTAGTTATTGTTCTTCAGGTGCTCTGGTTTTGAGATGAGTTATTGCATTGAATTTTCAAACTGTTGCGCGTTAAATACCTCCTTATTCACATTGCCGATCGACAACCTTTTCACAGTATCTGGTTAATCCTTGCTATCATTTAAGCACGGGCCACTTGTATCTCTTAAGACTTCACCCAGCCCGCTTACAGCATTCCTGCTCATGTTAATACTAGAGCCCGACTTCTTGAATATTCATTTTCGATGTGATATTTCAGGAAATAAGCTGTTTGGTATCAAATATGTCTAATATGATATCTCTTTCCCCTGAAAATACTGTCATTTAATTAATTTTGATAACAACAACATACTTAGTGTAATCCCACATGTGGGTCTGGGGATGGAAGGATGTAAGCAGACCGTACCCCTACCTTTGGACAAGCAAACAAATTGAAAATTGGTTATTAAATGTGACAGTCTGTGGTATTTCATTTTCACCTACAACCTTACTTTTCTTCTCCGTCTTTAGAAAGTAATTACCTTTTGTTCCCAGATTAGCTATGCTAATTAATTATTTTGAGTTGTCTGATTGTGTATATATGTTGAATGCAGTATTTAGCTTGGAGAAAACATTTAAGACCACATTTTCCTTACTAGTTATCCATATGTGGCTTTGCTTGCGACGTTTGAAACAGGAGGGTAAGGAAGGTGTTGAACTGGGACAGTACTTGTATGAGATTTATAATCATGATGTGGAGCTGAGAGTATCTAAAGCTGGGGTAAGTTACAGAACCCTGATACAGAAAATCAACTCTATAAGCAAATAGTTCTTCTTGGCATTCTCTTTGTTTTTCACTTAGCAGTTTCTACTTGAAACATGATTCATATTTGAACTACTAATCTTGCTGGATATAGCTTGAATATCTGGTTTTGCCTTTGCCATTCAATCAGCAAAGTCCGGGTAGTCATAAAGTTGTCAACTCTAAGATTTGGTGTTTCTTTAGAAAATTTTGGGTTGGAAGTTGAAATATATCTAAGCATAAAGAACGACTGTATGCCCTCCATAAAAAAAGAAAATGATAGGAGAAATGAACAAAGGAGGGGAAGAATGACGAACAGGATTATATTTATGGGCTGTTGTGCTTATCCAAAAGAATTGTTGTAAGCTGTTGTATAACAAGACTGTAGTGCTAAGCTGGGGACATCCATGATATAACAAGGCTGTTGTATAAAAAATTTAGTGCTTAAGCTGGGGCATCTGTGATCTTTCCAGACATAAGCTTCTTTCATATTAGTCTTACATTTGAGATTTTGGACGGTTATAAATCTAACAGATCACTTTCCTTGGTGAGGAGCTTTGATATCCTCAAAAAGCTTTTACTTTTTATCTCTACTTTTCCCCTTTTTCTGATGGGTGTTTCATTAAAAAAGACGGCATCAAGAAGATGCAATAGTTCATCTCCACTTTTTCTGTTCTCATTTACACATTTGATATGACAATTCTGGAGGGTTTTCTTACCTTTTTGTTTTTCAAGTGTTAAATTTAACTCAGATTACTTCTCCAGCGCTTGTAGACTTGTCTTGTCTTGAGTTTGATATTAAAAGCAAAACTTGATTCTATGTTTAAACAGAATTTCCATGGTCTGGCATGTTTCTTGCATTGTCCAACAAGCAGTTTTTTGAATTTCTTCAGTATAAGGCAGCCCCTTTTAATTCTTTTCTTCTTTGGAATAACTTAAATCACCACACCGTATCTGCTTCCAGAAGACAATAGCTTTAAAAGTTGATACTTTCAGTAAATTCTTGCCACCATTTGTTATGCTCCTCCATATGTTAAATGTATCTGAATGATCCTCCATCACTGTCTCTCACTTGTGCTCCGTATTGTTGATAACTTTACGATGGTTGATTCTCCAAACGAAATCATCAAATTCACTTGCGTAGGAGTTCTATGTTGAATACCCTCAAATCTCTATCCCGAGTCCCCCTCGCTTTCGTAGAAGAAGTTACTATTTCCCATTTTAAAGGTTTGTTTCCACCTCACTGTTATCGCACAGAAAATTTCATGAGATTATTCCAATCTTCCAACCACAGTTCTTGGGCATTATGGACGTATAGTAAGTTGGGATACCAGACATAGTACCCTTGATAATGTCTCTTTTTCCCTTCTCGAATAATTTTTGTGACCTTCTCCTTTCAACTTTCTTAATCATTGGATTCTGTTCGACTTGTCTTGTATGATTTTATTCCTGTGTATTTCCAAGATGGAATTCTATAAGTGTGATCTTTCTTAGTGGAAGAAATCTGCAAGGAATAGGGAGTAGGAAAACTATGAGATTACAAAATTGGGAGATGAAGAGCTTAACAGTTTGTACTGTGATTATTGCTTCAATCCCTTTCTCGTTCTCACCACAACTCCAATTTGTTCATTACAATGGCAGACAACAGAATTTATTCTAACACAGGCTTCAAGTCCTTCGATATTACAAGATGGAACTCCAGTAACACAACTTGGTTTGATTGGGTAGAAAGAAGTAGAAAGAGAATGCGTAGGATAACATTGAGCAGAAAGACGATTGAATGGATCTGTCACATTCTCAAGGAAGTAAGAAGATGGAGGACAAAAGACCAATGTTGGAATATTATGACCCTTCGGGGTGGCCCAGTGGTTTGGGCTTGGGACTTCCATGTTGGAGGTCTCAAGTTCGAAACCCCTTGCCAGCGAAAGCAAGGGGGTTGCCTTCTGGGTCGAGCTCGTTGCACCGGGCTTGCCTAGTGCGAGTTACCTCTCCTATGTGGTTTGCGAGCTATTGCATAGGAGCGGGGGTTTTACCCTGTGCGCACCCAAAGGGTAGCGGCTGCTGATTTCCCTTGTCATCAAAAAATAAAATGTTGGAATATTATGGTACCAAAAAGTACAATGTACGCGTAAGGTATATGAGCTTTTTGTCCCTCAAAGGAGAAGCCAGAGAAGTAATGATTTTCCTGAACTTGCCATTAATGCAGGATGGAGAGACATGGCTTTCAAGATTGAAGGCTTCATATACCACTCCATAGCGTATAGTCAAACAAAATTCAAAGCCAATTATTCTGAAATATAGGGTGGTTAAGAGCAGCAAATGGCAGCACCAAAGTCACAAGGAAGCCATTGATAACATAGAGGGCTCACTAGGAGAATCATTGCAGGATTATTTCGAGGAACTGAGATACCCACTTTGACTGATGTAAGAAGATGGGCCTCTTTGATATGGAAGGAAGCATTTTGGAGTCAATATCTTTGAAATGGTAGGGCATATCTTCCTCTTCGAATTCTCAAATAAGCACATGTCGGAGAAGATATTGCAAGGAGAATGGGCCTGGAAGAACCTGAAGGTACAAGTAGGATGGTGGAACCCACTAGTTGGTTATGCACCTTCCCAACAAAGACGAGAAATGATCTGGATCAGAGCAATAGGATTACCCTGCATTTGTGGTTCAAAGACACCTTTAAAGAAATAGGTGATAAGTGTAGAGGATGTCACATAACAGAGGAGATTACTGAGCTGAGAAACCATCTCAAATGGGCTCAAATTGAGGTCAGGAGTGAAGGACGAAGAATACCCAATGAGGTTGCCATAACTAAAAAGGGTTACACCTTCAGAGTCCCGATCTGGGTTTAGAAAGACAACCTTCAAGAAGGCTTCGGTGAAAATCATGGCGGAATAGAAAACCACGGCGGAGACGGCAAAGACCAGAGGATCCCTAGGAGAGGCCTTTGCACAAAAATCTGATATCTATGCTCAGTGAAGAAGACGGGTAATACACAGAGGATAAAAGCCTCTTTTGACGTTAGCAATCAAAAAGCTATCTTGACTACTGTTGATTGGAATGCGCATGTGGGGAGTGAATATTTTTTTTAAAATCGATCCATGTGAGGGGAACGGGAGGTCTCCAAGTCAGGAGATAGTGGGTCAATCTAAAATTGGGGTCCCAAACCCAGACACAATTCCAATAGAAGTTAATTAATCCACAAGTCCAACCCAATTCAGAGTTACAAATTGATGAATTCTAGGAGAAGATGTTAAGAACATCTTTCCCAGAGAACACCATCGCGATAGAAACAGAGGACATTTGACTCACTTCTACAACTCCAGTCACAGAAACACTGGCAAAAAGTTCGAAAAAAAGCAGAGATAAGTCTAGAAGAGATAGAGGGGGAATTAATGGTGAAGGAGGTAAGGGGGACCGAGAATTGCAAAGAGCAACATATTGTGATTGGCAATTCAAGTTCAGATGGAGAGAATTGGGAAGTGGAAGAAACGATACCATTAGCTACAGAATCAGTTGTAGCGGTCATCGAGAAGGGGAAAATCACATCAGCCTGAGTTTGACAAATCTTAATTAAACTTGGTAAAATGTCTGGAAATGATTTCAAAGGCCATGAAGAGGAAACTTTGGAGCTCCTCATGCAAATTGATGCATGCAGGCAGATTAGGAGGATGGAGCCATCTACAGAAATTAGGAAAAATAAACTCATAGGCACCAATAAATTAAAGAACTTAATTTCTTTTGATGTCAAGTTCAAAACAGTGAGGGCAGAAACAAGCAGTCTGAATCATGAAGCTCAACTTGGTGTCTTGGAATGTTAGGGGACTAAATGATGGGGGGAAAGGAGGGTGGTGAAGAACTGTATAGAACAATGAAGGGACTAGGCTACTTGGAGACATCTAAGAGATAGTGAAACAAATATGAGGAGGGAGATGGGTTAAGTATGCTTGCTAAGAAGCAAGTGGTACTAAGGGTGGAATCATCATGTTATGGTATAGTAGAGTATGGAAGGGAGAGGTGCTGCAAATAGGGGTTCATACATTAACTTGCAGTTTTGAAGCCATGCTCTAAATCTTCAATTATTACATTTCAAGGGTGTATGCACCAAATTGTAAAGTGGAAAGAAGAGAGGTATGAGATGAGTTGTGGGCTGTTAACGGTTTTAATGGAGGGTCCTTGGCAGTCTGTGGGGACTTCAACGTTTGCAGGTTCCCCACAGAGAAGCGGAACTGTCAAAGGAGGTCCTCTACCATGGTAGAATTTTCACACTGTAAAAGACTTGGAATTTATTAATTTGCCACTAGAAGGAGGAACACATGCATGGTTCAAGGGAGACACTAACATTTCTGCATCAAGGATAGATAAAATTTTATTCTCATCTGAGTGGAGTGAACAATTCACCAAAGTGAAGCAGATTGCTCTCCAGAGAGTGGCATTAGATCATGTGCCTATAGCCTTACACTATGGACCTTGGGATCAAACAAATCATATTTTAAATTCAAAAATTGGTGGCTAAACATAGAGAGATTTTCAGACAAAATCATGTCTTGGTGGAATTCTCTTGCATTTTTAGGGAAACCAGACTACATATTAGCCTATAAATTTAAAGCTTTGAAAGGTAAGCTTAAGGAGTTGGAGTATGGAAGAAAAAAGGGAACTTGTCTTTCCAAAATTTCAATTTGCTAAACAAAATGGCAACTTTGGACTCTATAATTGATAGAAGAGCTCTAACAATGGAAGAGGCTGCTTTGAAGTCAACAACCTTCTTGAAGTATGAAGAGCTACTTAAGAATGAAGAGACTTTGGTCATTAAAAAAAAGAGTGAAAGACTGCATGGAAGCAAAGATCCAAAATTTTCTGGCTAAAAGAAGGTGACAACAACACTAAGTTTTTCCAGAATTCAGCTAATGCCCATAAAAGAAGCAACTATATTGACCACCTAGAAGTACAAGGGGAACAATGACGAAACCAGGCAGAGCAAAGGAGGAGACATACAGTTCTGTAAGAAATTGTACACAGAAACAGAAAGGTGGAAACCAACATGCAACATGATGAACTGTCCTACAATATCAGAAGCAGAAAAAGTACCGTTACAAGCTAAATTTGAGGAACAAGAGGTGCTTAGTTGCCTAAAGAAGTGTGTTGTGGACAAAAACTGTGGCCCTGATGGATACACCATGGGCTTCTTCATCAAATATTGGGAAGTTCTAAATTATGACATCATGAATGCTTTTCACATTTTCCATGAGCATGAGATGTTTGAAAAGAGCTTCAATGCACATATATTGCTCTGATTCCCAAGAAGAAAGGGGCTAATGAGTTAAAAGATTTCAGGCCAATTAACTTGATAGGTAGCTTCTATAAGCTTTTGTCTAAATTGTTGACTAAAAGGATTAAAGGGGTGATGTATAAGTTGGTGGATTCCCAACAAATGACTTTCATCCAAGGTAAACAGATTATGGATGCAATATTGATGGCAAATGAAGCAGTAGACTAAGTGGGCGTTTGACCATGAAAATAAAAAAAAATATTCACTTTATTTGGAATTTTGAAGTTGGAGTTTTGTTTCGCCATACTTTTGGCAAAAAATGTTTAGAATTTGAATTTACTTTTTTTAGATATTGTTTATACCTTCAATGTATAAAATCTAGCAAAAATCACCCAACTCAACTACTTTACCTCAAATATACAATCAAATTTGCTCTAAATGAGTAATATCTAAAAATAAATTGTCACATAATGTCATAGATTAGATTCCATATACGCTACCACATATTATTACAAATATTTTGAAACTTTATTTGAAATTTTTGAAGTTGGAGTTGACAATGAGTTGTGTTTGGTTATTGTTTTTGTAAATAATACTAGTTGGTTATTTGCATGTACTTTTCATAAAAAAAACATGAAATATGATTTACATATGAAACATAAATTAATGGGGTTCTTTTTATAAAAATGAAAATTCGGGTAAATTTGAAAAAGAAAAATATAATGAAAGTGAAAGTAAGTTTTTGGGTGTTCTCCAAATTCCAAGTACAACTTCAAGTTGTATTTGGAATTTTCTTGGCCAAACGGTGATTTTCAAATAAAGGTAAAAAAAATCGGAAAAAAGTGAAATTCTCACAGCCAAATGGGTCATAACACAAAAGATGCCTGAAATCTTATGCAAACTGGATATAGAAAAGGCTTATGACCATGTGAATTGGGGGTTTCTCCTCAACACTCTAACGAAAATGGGATTTGCGTAGAAGTGGATCAGATTCGACATCTCCACTGAAAAGTTCTCAGTACTGATTAATGGAGCTCCTAAAGGTTTCTTTGCAGCCTAAAGGGGATAAGGCGAGGGACCCTTTGTCCCCATTTCTGTTCATCCTAGCCATGGAGGGGCTAAACAATATAATTAAAGACAACAAAGGTCAATGGTTGGATTTCAGGTTTTGAAGTGGCTACAAACAGTGGAGACAATCTGGAGGTGACACAACTCCAATATGCAAATGATACATTGATTTTCTGTGGTGCAGAAGAGGAACAATTAAGATATCTAAGAGTAATCACTCTTTGAAGGTATCTCGGGATTGCACATTAATTGGGAAAAGAGCCACATTTACCCCATTAACACAGTCCCAAACATAGGCCTTTTGGCTTCAATTCTGGGAGAAGTGGGAATCCTACCCTCTTTATATTTAGGGATGCCATTGGGGGCCAAATCAAGGTTAAAAGAAATTTGGGACAATGTTCTGGAAAAATGTGAAAGGAAGCTATCAAGATGGAAAGCCCAGTACTTGTCTATGGGGGCAAACTCACTTTGATCAATGTTGTACTAGATGCCCTCCAACTCTTTTCCCCATCCCAGCAGGGGTTGTACAGAGGTTAGACAAGATAAGGAGATCTTTTTTCTGGCAAGGAAATAAAACCAGTAAAGGCTATTATCACCTATTGAAGTGGAAATTGCCCATAACAAGCTAGAAACAGGGAGGTCTTGGCATTAAAAACCTGAAGAACCAATGTAAAGCTTTGGAAATGAAGTGGTTGTTGAGATATGTCTATGAGTCACAGTCTCTATGGAGAAATGCTATGTTGCGCGAACTCTTCATATTTGCAGGCGAACCCGTCTCGACGCGACACTGGTGCGGGCGCGGGTGCGGGGTGCGTGTCGGATTCGGTCAATCCGATCTGGACACTTTGACCAAAGCCAAGAAAGATTTGGGGAAAAAAGATCAGTTTCCGGCGACGTCTTTAGAGAAGAGGCGGAGCTATTTTTATGATGAAGCTTGAGAAATAAAAGAGGACAAAGCTTCAAAAAAGTATAGAGAAGAAAGAAAGTTCTCTTGAAAAAGTACAAGGAAATACAGAGTCTTTTTTATCTTTCTTGAAGAAGTACAGAGTCTTTTAAATTTTTCTTGAAAAAGAACTCCCAGAGATGAAGGGTTTCTCGAAATAAGTGTCCTTTTTTATAAAATAAATTATATTTTTCATGTTTATTGTATTCTCTCTCTTCTTTAACAATTATACTCCTTTTATTTTGTATGCAATTGTACCAAAATATGCAATTAATCACTATATATATTTTACAAATATTTTTAGTGATATTTTAAGCAGTTGTTTAGTACTTAGTATGTATGGTATAATTCAATTATATATATATATATATATATATATATAGATCCCACTTATTTGATTATACTAGATATATTGTTATTGATATAATTTATTTTTAGCGTACCGCTAAAAATAATAAGTAATTATACCATGTATATATAATATTACACCTTATATTATATATACCAGGTATAATTATTATTTTAAAGTATACTATGCATGTCGATTTATTATTTTAGAATATCTTTATAACTATATTTTTATAATATTGCAAATTTTTAGCCGTATCCCCGCACCCATATCCATACTTGGATTCGCACCCCCGAATCTTAAAATTTGGATTTTGCCGAATCTGACTCTCGGATTCGCATCCGTCTCGGATACCCGCACCCGAGTCCGAGCAACTTAGGAGAAATGTGATCAGAATAAGATATAGCAAGAAAATAAAGAACTCCTAATCCTAGCATGACCTAACTTCTAGGATATCTTCTGCATCTATAGGATAGTTCTTTGTACAACAAAAACACAAAAGCAGAAAAAATCTGTTTTTATCTTCTGTACTATTCTACTCCTGTCTTCAAAATATTTATCATTCCTCTCCTTCCAAATGATCCACCATATACAGGCTGGAAATAGTTCTCCACTAGCTCCTGTTCTTAGCTTCCTTCCCAGCTTCTTCCCAATTAGATAGTGTCAACAATCTTGCTAGGCATTGTACATTGCATGCCACTGAGATTGATGAAATTCTTCCATAGCTGGTCAGTGATTCTGCAATGCAAGAACAAATGTCCCACTGTCTCAGCTGCCTCTCCACACAAACAGCAGTGTGTGACTAAAATGATGTTCTTCTTCCTTAGGTTTTCATGTCTCCAAACAGCCTCTTTTGCTAAAACCATGAGAAACATGCCACCTTCAAAGGTGTTTTGGCTTTCTAGATTTGTTTCCCTGGCCATAGGGAATTCTAGGGAGGATGTAGGCAATCTATTGCATCATTGCCTGCTAGCACCATACATTATGGCGTATGGTGTGAAAGCTTGAAATTCGGAAGGAAGCAGCAGAGAAATAGAGCATGGGAAGTTGTTCTGTTGTTACTAATATGAACAATATAGAAAGAGTGAAGCATAAGAGCATTTGGAAGAATATTTCATTGGTAAAGGATTTTGGAATGTTTTTTTTTTGTATTTTGTGTATGAGGACTAAATTCTCTTTGTACAGAATCATGCTTTTGTGTAAGAGTACCCCCGCCCACGCACACGCCAACCAAATAGAAAGCCCAATCGTGAGTGGAATAAATACTGTGACTTTGATCTTGTTCAACAAAATCATTATGTAGAAAAGGCTTCTAATCTTTGTTTTGGTTTTGCACAATTTGTACTCACTTACATGGGGAAGGGGAGGGGGAAGTTTAGTATTATATGACTGGACAAGCAGCTCCATCTGACGACCATAACTTAATTTTCCAATTGTGATTTATATTGGCATTACAGTTCTTTATGGTAAAATAACAATATTAAGAAACTTGTGTTTATGTGTATATTTTGTTCTATCGAAATTGCAGGTTAACTTATTGTTGATTAAATGGATGAAGGATTTAGAAAAGATATTTTATGGTAATATTGTCGCCTATGATGCTGCGATGCTTCCTGAAGCTAAGCAGGATGAGTTGCAGAATGTAATTTGGAGGTAAGGCGTCGAAATATTGATTCAGGCTCCACAACTTATCTGAACTTTGCAGGTCTCTTTTTTTGTTTGTTTGTTAAGAAGTATTTCAACAAATGAAGTTTATAATCCGAACTTTTTTACAACAACAACATACCCAGTGTAGTCCCACAATATGATCATTTTTACATGGTAATTATATAGATCATTGCCATTTCAATTTTCAAACTAAGAACTCTGCTCAATTAGGATAAGCCAAAGGATGCGTAAGTTTGAAAATACTTATTTAGAGTATATGAGCTGAAGTTTTCAGACCTTAATCACATATAATAAAGAAAAATAGTCCCAGTCCTTAATTTGGCTGCAATAGTGTAACAGTCATTGGGTTCGTCCGAAACATTTTTAAGCATAGTCCTAAACTATATGTGAATGAAGGTCGTAAAAGTTGGTATCTGCATATCAAACTAGAAATAAGTGTGCTTGAAAAATATGCCCTAGATTTTGTCTTCAAGAGATACTAATGAGAAAATCTGTAAAGTATCTCTTTTTTCCTTCTTTTTCGTTTCCTGGTAAAGAGTTTATATTGAATCTCTTATGGAAAATAATAAACAACTCTATAAAATTCTTTTAAGCTTGCAGCAACTGATGATGGAAAAAGTCAATTTAATTCATCACTCCCATGTCCTACATCAAGTCATTTTCAGCTACAAGCAAGCTAAGACCATTAAAGAGTTAATAATCAAACTAATCATCTAAAATCAATTCCTTCTCCCTTGTGTTGAAGCATAGCTGAAAATGTTATCATTCTACAATCTGCTTCTCTCCCAAGAGTAATTTTACAGAAGTTTAAGCCATCACCTTTTTCCCTGGGAGTTCATTGACAATGCTATTGCTAGCTAACTTTCTTTTTAATCTTTATATTTCCCATCTACACAAATTCCACCTAAAAGTTGGAGAGTTCTCGACACTGGCATTGTCCAAGGACACTTCGGAATTGTAGATGGAACTTGGAACAAGCTGTTGGTTGTTATTGCAGTTGCATTTTTTGAAGCATGATGTTACTGTGGTGTTATAATAAACTACGATTTGATGTGGCATAGGAGAAGGGTATACGTAAAGATAGTGTTATATTTGGTAATCTGAAATGAGTGATGCTCTCTTCAAAATGCCCTATTTTAAGCTTAAATAGATTGCCATTTGTTTACCAGTGACAATTGTATGTGCATTTTATTTTATAGGCCTTCTGATGTTATATGTTGTAGGAATGTCTTCTCTGATGATGGTACCTCTACGCCAAGTGATGCTGCTTTGCTTCCTGTCCAGGCAAGTACATTTTTGTACATATACTTGAGAAGCTCCTCTTGATGCAACGGTCAGAAGTAAATACTTGTACTGGAAGCTGCTTGTTGTAGATAAAAAGGTCCAAGATTGCATGGAAAATGGGTTGTTGGAAATCCTTGTGTTCTTTATGAAAGAAAATTTATTCTCTTTTCCCCTTCAGTTGCTGTTAACTTTCTCCTGGTATTTACTGCAAGAAACTAGTAGTTTTGAGCCTAGCCTATATCATTTTTTGATGCTATATGTTTTTCAAGTAATTGTCCTTGCATTTAATTTTCTTTTTATTGGGCTGTGTTCCTAAGGTATAGTGTGAACTGGGCTCTGCATACTGTTCTTGTTTTTCTTTGCTTATGTTGCATTTAGTTTCTTTTAGGATGAGCTCTGTACCTAAGATGTAGCGCGTTTGAACTTTTGGCATGCCATGCTTATTATTTTCTATGTATCGTGTGATTTCAGGCTATGTCAAGGTATGTTCGCAGGGAATCCAACTGTCTGTCATTTACAGGTACTAATTCTGCCTCAAACAAATATGTATAATTTCAATTTATGTGAGAATGATGTTAGAATTTGTTAACTGAGGGCTTTCATGCTCTTAATATCCCCTTTCAAAGAGATGCGGAAAAGTCTTAAACAATGCGAGGCACCATAAGTTACTGTTTTTCTCATTCTCTATGTTTGTGATGTAACGTTTCACATCTGCAAACCACCCACCATTCAAAAGGAAAGATAGAGGAAATAGGATAAGAAAATCTTTTACAGGATACCCTGTTGCTTTCAAATCCCCAGTTTGGGGTTGAAAGATGCTTATCCTGGTTTCGGGATGACTCAATTGTGGAAAATATAATTAACTAATAAAAAGTGTGCTCTCTCTAACAACTTAAACTTTTAGATGAGTTGGTCACACACTTCAACATGGTATCAGAGCAGGTAGAGGTCCTGGGATCGAATCTCACCGCCACCCATATCAAAAAGAATGTCCACGTGCTTGGCCCATGAAAAAAAATTTAGGCCCGCACGTCAAGGGGCGTGTTGAGATTATAATTAACTAATAAAAAGTGTGCTCTCTCTAACAGTTTAATCTTTTAGAGGAGATGGTCACACACTTCAGCATCAATACTATATATACTCTCGATTACAATAAAATAGTTTTGTTACTCTTGAATACCTTACCAGTCCCAATGAGATATTTTTTCTGCATTTCAAATGTTTCCATGAGTATTTTCTATGAACCTCGATAGAGTTAAGTTGCGCGGACTTCACTTTTGATGCTGCACTCGTGTCGGATTCTCCAATACTTTTGGAGAATCCGACATGCACCTGTTGACATTCTTGATGAGTCCGAGCAACATAGCTAATTAGCGACAGTCATTAGGATGCTTGATTGTGATTTTAGTTGTTATTTCTGTGTACATGGAAGTCGTTGAAGTGATTCTTTGCTTATGTCCAATTATTTGTGACGATGTTTTGCATGAGGCTGCCTACCTTAGAGTTGGTTGAATTCAATCCAACCATTCAATTTGCATGCTTCACATAAACAAAATGGGGCAAGGTCTTGTTTGGACACTGTATTTGTCTGCACTATTTCTGTGTTTTATTCCCATATTCGTGATGCATGGTTGATCCTAGCCTTTTATCATCTGAAGCAGCCCAATTTTCATATGAACCATGTTATGTGCACAAAAATACCAAGAAGACGCAGGAAATTTTGCTACTTCCTTTTTCCTAATCGAATCCTTATTGTTAACCTGTAATAAGATAATATTACGAATTTCAAGGACTATCTTAACACTGATGTTGCTTTTGGTTTGACAGATAAGGAAGCTATGTTTTCAGGGAACTTCATGTTCACCTCATTGGGCAGCACAACAGCTGGTACAGTGTAACGACTAACGATGAGAGAGACGAAAACCAAACATGCTCATTAAGCGCACCAAAATGCATGGAGAGATCCAGGCCTTCTGTCAATGATATTATAGAAGAAATTGCTGATTGTTTAATTAAGCAAGAGATGTGACGTCCACTATTATCCATCTTTGGTTAACTTGGTATAAATCTGAAGCTGCTGGTTTTTTGTTCCCCAGCATGAAACTTGGATAAAAGTATCTTATTGTCATTTGTTAATTGCTATGATTTTAAATCATACAAAGTAATATACGAGAAGTTCAAGATTTGGAATTATGGAAGTGTGGTACATTTCTGTTTTTTACTTTGTGGGATATGTAGGAGGGGTGAGTTTACAGCTTAAATTGATCTTGTTTGCTGTGGAAAGATCGTGGTTAACTAGCACACAATTATACACAAAATAAATAGAGAAAAAACGCACACAAGGAAATGAGGTTTGGTTAAGCCTAATCCTTCAAGCAAAAGCAGATAAAGTTTCCCACAATAAAAAAGTACAATGTTTATGAATCTCTCATTACAACCCTTTTAATATAGATTCTAAATAGTCCTAAACTTATGAGCAATCTAAACTTAAGGATTTATTCTTATTGAGACGATGTGTTTTTTTTTCGTATTTTCATCACATGATGATGACTAAAAAAAAAATCATATACTTTGAGTAGTTCAATTCTAATTTTTTAAAAATAAATAAATATACATTTTACTTATAAGTACTCAATTTATTTTGCATAATTTACATAAATCACATAGTATAAAGAGTAAATTACATCTTATCCCTACTTTTTTTCTAATTACAATAATTCCTTAAAATTTGTATCTTTCGGATACATAAGTCACCATCCGGATACATTAATTCTATTACAAGAAAAATCTTTTGGTTGCGCTTAAAAGGGAATAAAATCTGAAAATTAATTAAATCTCATAAATTACGCTTATGTTTCCTTTTACTCTCAATCATACAGAGGCAAATCCTAATAGAACGAAGAAATTCAAATTTTCAAATTGCTCCCGTTCAACGAAGAAACCTTTCAGATTTGATTCAAAAACTTTTGTCGAAATTTTGGGTAAGCGAGGTGAGTTATAAAGGATACAAAAGTGATGGAATTGTTGTTGGACAAACAATATCCTTTTGAATCTTCAATGAGTTCATCGAAAATCCTTTCAATTTTGATTCAAGATTATCAAAAATTTTGAGATTCAAGATTCTTTCTTCTCCCAGTTCAGCGAAGATCCTTTCAATTTTGATTCAAAATTTTTGAAAATTTTGAGATTCAAAATTCTTATCCTAGTTTATTGAAGATCCTTTCAATTTTAATTCAAAATTGTCGAAAAATTTGAGAAGATACATCATGAATATCTTTGCTACTTAGCATTTTACTATTTGTGTATCTTGTTTAAATTGATAAGTATTGTATTTATACTAGATACATTAAATAAATAATTATTGCCCATAAGATGTTAGATTTGAGATTGATACATTACTGTGTGGTAGTTGCTATGTAATTGATACATTTAGTATAAATTCGAATTTACGTATCATATCTAAAAATTAGTGCATGATACATTACTATTTATGTATCTCGTTTAAATTGATAAGTATTGTATTGTTTGCCTTGAAAGATATGTATAACTTACATAATGTATCATTTTGTAGTTGATAATAATATATCTGATACAATAAAGTTGTGAAAGAAAGATGTATGTAAGCTGAAATAAAGTGTATCTATAAATGTATCAAAATAAATAATAATTGAGTTATCAATTAGATACATGAACAAACACAATCCATTAAAGAAATTTGATTATGAAAAACACTAGAAAAAAGAGGAAAATATTAGACTATATGAAATTTTGGTGAAATTGAAACTAATATTATTATGAGACAATGAGAAGATTAAATAATAATACAAGAATCCTAATCAGTTTCAATGAATGATTAGTTGTTAGAGTCCATAACCAACTCAAATTATGAAAAATTTAAAAAATTATATTAATTATTACCAAATAATATGCAACTAATAAAAAATCAGCCTAAAGTTAATTAAGGAAGTATTTTCAACAAACTCATTTAGCCGTATAGCATTATATTAAAGAGGAAATACTCCTCTTTTAATTCAATTTTTACTATTATTGGACGTGATTAGTATGGACAAAATATGAAAAAGAAACGAGGTCTGTGTCTGGTATTATGGAAAACATTTTTCGTAAAATATATATATATATTTTTTTTATGTTTGGTTAGTTTAAATTTTTTGAAAATATTTTTAATTTTTTTTTATGTTTTGTTAGTTTAAACTTTTTGAAAATCAAATTTGGATATAGATTTTATAACTGCTAAGAATTTGGAGTGAATTTAGGGAGAGAAAATAGGAGTGAAAAAGGGAGTGGTGAACGGCTGGTGACTTTTATGTATTCGGTAGGTTTTAGAATTAAGAGAAAGAAGGGATTTAAGTAATATTTTAAAAAGGTAAGGAAAAATAGAAAATAAGGAAATTAAAGTTGGGTATATAAGTAATTTGTCCTAAAAGAATGTATTGCCTAGCTTCACGCAAGAGACGGCACAGCCTATTGCCTTTTTCCACGTCCAGCCTACTAATTGAAGTGTGAATAAAATAATATAGGAATATGAAATTTTTTACTAATATATTCATACAATTGACATTACTTGTATGGAATTTCTTTTTGAGGGATGAAAAATTGATCCACATTCAAGTTCACTTTTTTATCTCACAATAAGAAATTTCACATAATTAATGTCACTTGTATACCTAATAATTTTTTTCAGGGGGATCCAATATCGGTGAAATAAAAATAGGGTGAATTTGACTTTGAATACCATAATAACAATAAGACTCAATTCAACTGAAAATAAAGTAAAAATTGTCCAAAATAATTTATTACTAATTTATATAATGTAATTTTATGAAATTTAAAAAAAAAATATATCTTATGAAGTTTTTACCTATAAATTTGGATTGTGAGTATTATCATAAATTTGAACATTTTTATTGGTTAAATTATATGCAATATTCTTTGGTAAAGGAAACGCAAGAATGCACAAAAAGAAATCAATCCACCTACCCTTGCTTCTCTGACCACAATTTCCTGTTTTATACAACTATCTATAACTACTCCATTACTTCGCTAACAAGTTTAGTTACCCACCCATATAATCATTCTTAATGAGGATTTTCGTTTTCTTGATGTTGTTTACTGTTGCAATTGGAAGTGAAAATCTCAACTCTCATGTGTTTCCGAGACCATTGATTATTGAGTATCCTGAAAATAATGAAAACCAATTGAAGGATGAGTTGAAGTGTACGTGTTGGAGGTTTGCTGTTGAAACGAATAATTTAAATCCATGGAAGACGATTCCAGAGGAATGTGCTGATTATGTGAGGGAATATATTGTGGGTCCGGGTTATAAGATGGACATTGATAGGGTTTCGAATGAGGCGGAAGAATATGCGAAAAGTGTTGATTTGGGAGATGATGGAAGAGATGTGTGGGTTTTTGATATTGACGAAACTTTGCTTTCTAATCTTCCCTATTATTCTGATCATGGTTATGGGTATGATCCTTCACTAATTTTCTTTGTATTTTTACTTCATTATTGCACTCCTAAACTGTCTGCCCGGGGTTAGAGTCATAATTGAACATGACCGCTTGTTTGTTGGGCTTAGTTAAAGAAATAAAGGCTGTAGCTTTTGGCATAAGCGCTTGATCCTAACATGTCAATGTCCCCATTGAGTCTGTTAAGCTCAAAGGGAGGACGGAGGAAGATTGCCCAAACCATGTAAGGAGCCCGGCCATTCATCGCCCCCTCGAGTCCAGATCGAGACATTCTTTATCCGGGGTTTCACTGTTTGATTTGATGTGCAACTGTCTGGGATCCTGAGGACCCACATTGGATCGGGTGTGGATTTGATACCACTGATAGGAAAAACAGATTAGAGAAGAAAAGTAAAAATAGAGTAAGACAGAGGTGGTGAACGTGAAAAGAAATTGCTTGACTAATTTCAACTATGCTGCAACTGCACTAGTTTTTTATAAGCAAAAACATAGCAAACTAAAGCTAAAAATTTAGCAATTACCCCACAACGTTTCCTCCTATAGAATAGATAACGAACCACATTAAACTACAGTTTCTAAAGACTAGGACAAACCTAATCATAGTCTTAATCCATTATGTAAAAGGAGATAGATTGAGCATCATTTTTGCTAATTTCCATTTTGAAGGGGATTTTCTCTATTTTACTTGGAATTATGGTTCTCCTTCGAATTTCTTTTTAGGCATTATACTATGTGTAATAGTAAGCTAATGGTGATTTGTGTTGATCTCAATATTGTAGATTGGAGGTTTTTAATAGTGTGGAATTTGATAAATGGGTTGAGAAGGGAACGGCGCCAGCCTTAGGGTCCAGTTTGAAGCTTTATCAAGAAGTTCTGAGTCTGGGATTCAAAGTGTTCTTGCTGACTGGGCGCAGCGAAAGACACAGAAGTGTTACAGTGGAGAATTTGATGAATGCTGGATTCCACGATTGGCACAAGCTCATTCTGAGGTGAGTAAATGAGTATGGTTTTATGAATAAAGTTTGTTCATTTCATTCCTGGTGATAAAAATGGAAAACATATATGAGATATGAAACATTCAGAATGAAATTTGTCTAAATGTATGCTCTGAGTATGCTGCTCGCTTACTTGTATGTGCATATATTTGCTGCAAAATCATACTTCATTCAGTAGTTGCCAATGTTTTTCAATGTGTTTCTCCAATCACAATGTGATTTCACATTGATGAACATTGGCAAGTAGATCTAGTTGATGCATTTTTCATGTTGAACTGAACTTTACTGTACTGCAGATTGTTCTTGTAAATGTTTTTTTTTCAATTTGCTCGGGCACATTTTTCTTATCTCACCTATCCATGACATGGTCTGATGCCAGATGATGATTGATTAGTGTTGGCAGATGCATTAATCTTTATCGTTTTCTTCTTGCTGAAGAATAACACATGATCAAATCATTTTGTCTGGATCATTAGTTTTGTAAAGAATGGAGGTTGAATATGTGGGATATACATTATTATTGATGCTTAGTTATAAAATGGGACATGTAACTCAGAGAAGGGAATGTTTGTGGACTCTGTAAATCTCCGTGGTTGTGCTTAGTATTTGAACACATCTCTTGTTTTTTCCTAGTCTGGACACAGATCCGTGCTAATGTAACTACTATATCATGCTGGGGAAAGACACAAGTACCCCTCAAACTATGACCAAATTCTCAACTACACGATTATTCTTTGCCGGGTCTTACTACCCCAGAACTATTTAAAAGTAGAATTATTACCAACCTGAAAACCCACAACCAGATGTGTGTTGTGTGGGTGAAATACACACGCCTTACACGTGTATTTCACCACTTAAAATTTTTTTTAACACATGTTTTGCTTCCTTGTGTTTCTTTTCCTCATCTATCTTCCAGTGTGTTGTTGAAAATTCGATCATAGTTTGAAGGGGGTACTTGGGCCTTTTCCCTAAGTATCAGAGTGAAATTTTGACTAATGATTCTGACTCTATGCAGAGGCTCGGACGACCATGGCAAAACAGCAACAACCTTTAAATCAGAGAGACGAAATGAAATGGTAGAAGAGGGGTTCCGAATAGTGGGCAACTCAGGAGACCAATGGAGTGATCTGCTAGGTTCCTCTATGTCTAATCGCTCATTCAAGCTTCCAAATCCCATCTATTACATTCCCTAAAGTAGAAATTGTAACTAATAGGTTTGGTAGCCCATGTTGATGCAACATGCCGATGATTTATTTTTTTCACTGGCTAATGGCTACCTTATAAATAATGGAACTGTAATTCTTGTAATCCCTTGAACTGGATTATTGATGATTCAATTAATGTATGCCATAGCAGCAACAATTGTGCATAACCACCATTTCTGTTTGTGACATCTCTCACTCACTCTCTCTTTTGTTTCTAAACCACTCTTTATTGTTTTGTTTAGTCCCACTGCCGTATCATAGCAAAGTTATGAAGTTGGCGCGTTTCAGAAGTTTGCTGCTTAATTTACTATGTTCTTTTGCAGTATTGGTAGTATTTGATAACTAAACTAATTGCTTTTGATCCTACAAAATAATGAGGTATAAAACTGAATGGTGGTGAATGGAATACCTTTGTCAGATAAGATCACTCTGTAAGACACAATATAGTTGTGTAGCATCCAAGTATTTGTTGTGTATAAATGTAAAGGGGCACCATATTTACCAAGTCCACCTTCATTGTTTGCACATACACCTATATACATATAAGAAGGGACTACTAACATTCTTGCAGTAGCATTTTTCTTGGATATATACCACATGCCATGTATTTAATTGTCATTAGATTTTGCACACGTTTGGAAATCGATCCTCCCCTGCAGGCCTCAATTCCACAGTTAAGAGCACTCTTACACGCCTTTTCTTGGTATTATAAGTCCTTCCGAAAAGAAAAGCGAGCGTGAAAGGCCTTGTGTAATTTCTTTGGGGGCTATACACTAAACAATAAGCAACTCATAAAAAGGTAAAACATACCGTGGCCATCCTCGACCCTCTTAGTTTTCGATGAAAAAAAATCTGGCAGATTCTCTTGCTCCCTTAACATCAACTCTTAGCCCCAAGAACTTGCAAGACTAATGGAGGCAGTAACGGTTCAAACAGAGTTTAAAGCAAATTTTGCAAATGCTGTGGATGTGTCTGGTACCAAGGAAAATGTTAATAATAGAATAGCTATAGTTGGTTTTAAAGTTCTAGGTATAAGGAAATGTATTATAATCATATCAGTAATATTTGTACAACATTGACATAAAAATAGAATATCGTCATTTGATGGTGCTTTGTGTTTGTAAATATTTTTCAGTATACAAATTTTATATTAACTAATGGGATATTAGGTGTAATGCACGTCTTAGAGAAACTAATAGAGTACCAAAAATGGATAATAAACCATTTTTTAAATATTGATATTTAAAGAATAAGGACAAAAATTAAACACTTTTTTAATTTGACTTTTCATGCTGTGTGGACCTCAATACCTAATTGTTTTGGTATTTGGGAGTTTGCATATCTGCCTGTCTCTGTTGAGTGACAAATAATGCGATTAACATCATTTCCTTGTCACCCTATTCACAATCTTCTTCTACCAAATTCTTTCATTTCTCACTTCATAATGCGAATAACATCATTTCCTTGTCACCCTATTCACAATCTTCTTCTACCAAATTCTTTCATTTCACACTTCACAAGAGCTATTACTAGTAATCAAAAAAGCTGCAAGTGTGTTCCTTTACAAACAACCACTATCAGATTAGCAGTAAGAGCTCACTCTGTATCACCAACAATGGTCAAAGCCATTAGGGTTCATGAACTTGGTGGCCCTGAGGTCTATTTCTTATCATCTCTCTTCTTTTATTAACTTTGTTATATTATCAAAATAAGAAGAAAAATCAAATGCTAATGGTTTTTAATCTGGAGGATCATGATTACATTATGCTGAATTGAAAATTCAATCTTTGCAAAAATTAGTCGAGAAAGCTGGACCGGACACCACAAGTCATAAAATGAAAGGTTGCATGTACAATAACTTTTATATAATTAAAATTAAAGAGTATTAACTCTCAAAGAAGTTACTTTTGTTATAGCTTCTTCTAATACTAGGGAGTTGCCATCTATCTAGTTGAAATAATCCTTTCACCTCTTTAGGAAGATGTTGAAAAGGGTAGAAGAAGGTCTCATTTCCATTTGAAGGGGCTTGTTTGGATAAGAACTGGGACACTTGATTGGCTTCCCTAAAGCAGTGTGAAATCTTCATTATCAGCACCATTGATACCTTTGATGATGTCTCTGATAATACCTGTGAGCTTGTGATAATTAGTGACCTTGTTATTGATCATGTCAGTATATTCACTAAGGAGTCCAATTCAAGATCATAGTATTTGCACCAGTTAATCTCATACATAGCAGCCATAGCATCTGCCTGATTGTTAATTTTACATTGAATGGGGACTGAAAAGGGCATGATCAGGTTGACAGAATCATTCCTCACCACGCCACCAATACTTGCTCTGTTATTTTTCTGGATGTAGCTTCCATCACCATCAGTGTTTACTTCAATACTTCTATGCATTGGTTTGGTCCAAGTAACAGATAACTGATGACTGGTCTGAATATTTCACTTCTTTGACATAGTTTTTTTTTTTTATAAAGGTAACTTTGTATTCATGTGAAAACATCATCCAAAAGTGATGAGATGGTTAGTTACAATCCTCACTGGGCATTGCAAAAAATAAACAGGCAGTCAGGTCTAAGGTTTCAGTTTTCCTATGAAGTCAACTAACAAATCTATATCCCCTACCATATCTTGTTTACAGCAAAAATAAAGAAGGCTAATGCAGTTCATTCTGATCCTCTGGATGATGTTGCTTTTGCCCTCAAAACACCTTGCATTTCTTTCCTTCCATAAGGTCCACCAAATACTGGCTGGAATTAGTTTCCATCAGTCTTCCTCAGAATTTCTTCTTCCAATTGTCTCTCAGCTCCTCAGCAAATCAAAAGTTTTCTTAGGAATTGTCCAGCTTAACTCCAAGCATATATAAGAACATGTTCCACGGATTTACAATTGTTATGCTGTGTAGGAACTAGGAAGAGGTGGTTATTTACTTCTGCTTCCTTGTCACAAAGAAAACACCTTGAGCAAATCTGCAAACCTCTTCTCTGTAGAGCTTCATGGGTTAGGCGACCTCTTCTATGTCAATTCTTTGACATAGTCAAGTTCAGTTGCCTGAAATATCACAGCTAGGAAATGCCACTGACATGTCTGTCTTTATGTTCCATAGGTTATGCACTTCCATATTGAAAGTAACAAATCTTTTCTGGTCACCATATTCACAAGAAGTCCAGCTCCTCCAAATTTCCCAACAACAACAACATACCCAGTGAAATCTCACCTCCAAATTTCCCAACAAATACAAATAGGAACTATTTGTTGAATCAGTTTATGTATGTTATTGTTGGTCTTAGCATCCCACCACATATTTAAAATTCCTTTTATAGATCAAGAGTGATGTCTAACTCCCAGAGGGTTACCAAAGAAGTTCCAAACATAACAAGCAGCCTCATCATCAATAAAAACAGGATTCATTGTATCACAAGTAGGTGTAGCACAACAAAAACATCTAGAGACTAATTGTTTATCAACATTATGGAGAATCTCATCGAAAGGTAACTTTTTAAGAATCAATCTCCAAGTAAGAAATGAATTTTAAAAGGTAAACATTTATGACATACCTTGTCAAGAGTGGTGTCCTTCTGCCTATGTTGTCTGATGATTTTCCATGCTGAAGAGTTGGTGTAATGGCAATTTTGGGTAACATTCCAGATGACAAAGTCATGACTTTCTTGATCTCCAATGGGAATGTTGTTAATATGTTGAGTCATGTAATCTGGGAGCACCTCATAAAGCTTCTCCAAATTCCGCTTACCCAGCATAAGGGGGTCCTGCACTTGCGTACATAGAGTGCCTCAAAAGGTGGCATGCCTATATTCACCTGATAACTCTTGTTATGGGTGAACTCCACCTGCTTGTACCTCGATGTATTGTATATACATGTCATTGTCAATATAGTCACTGACATTAGCCCCAATGTTATCAATATACCATGATAAAGGACTGCCAAAGCACCCTTCTCAGTCCAATTACGCCCCACATTCTGCAACAACAATCATTAATATTCCAAAGAATGTCTATTTCAGTGTCCTCCCTAGCTTTAATTAGAGATTTACATGCTTGAGAGTTTCCACTTGTCCATGCCTTGGACACTGGATGAACCCTATTGCAATATTTGGCCCTCATGAAATCAGCCCATAAAGAAGGCTGAGTCCTGAACTTCCACCATCTTTTGATGGCTAAGGTGTTGGAGATTTCATTCATGTTTCTGATTACAATACCACCCTCATCTTTAGGAACACATAAGTTATTCTAAGATCTCCAGTGATATTTTGCTTTTTATCATTGGATCTGCTGTCACATTCATGTCTATAAATTAGAATCTTAATTGATGGATCTTTCAATTCTTTGGACATAAAACTAAATTTTAGTGTGATAAATTCTATGTTCGCCTTTTTATGTGTTTAGAGGAAGCAGGAGAATAAATATTAATGACAAGGCCTTCTTTTTTAATTTGCATCAACAGAAATTTATTAACCAATTATTAACAACAAGGCTATTGCTTTGTAGGTCCTCAAATGGGAGGACGTTGAACTGGGAGACCCAAAAGATGGAGAGATCAGGGTGAAAAATAAGGCCATTGGCCTCAACTTCATTGACATATATTTCCGGAAAGGAGTTTACAAAGCTGCCGCATTTCCCTTTACACCAGGTGCTTTCAATCCCCTCTATCAATTATTTTCTCTTCTTCTACAGGTTTACGAACAATTTACGTATAATATGAATAGATGATCCTATATTTAATGAAGATTCTATTGGAACCTGCTGGTTTGAGGCATCCTGTAATTTGAATATCTTATGCTGGTTATGATTAGCTTTGGAACTGCATCATATGCAAAAAGAAAAGCCTGCATCTGCTTCGGCATGAATATCTCCACCAAACATGGGATGCTCTGTTGTTTGAAAGTTAAATAGGTTTTCTCCATGTGGAGGACCGGAGGTTTTCCCTATCCGGGAATCTCCAGATCTATGCTGAGTTTCAACTCCCTAAAGCTCATCGTTGATTACTATCTCCTACCACTCAAGCCTAACTCATCGTTATCCACTTTAAAACTAGTTTTTAAGTACTGAAAATCTGCCATTTAGCAATGATTCACAGGCAGTAAAGACTAAAGTGGTGAAGTAAATTAGATGCATAAAGATTCTGCTTTACCACAAGTCTGATCCATATACTTATCCAACAAAAAAAAGACAGGGCCATGTACTTCTCATCATCACCATCGACACTTAAATAGTGAGGTTCTTGTTTCGTCTAGAGAGAATTTTTTTTGTGTATCAAGTTATCAACTGTGTATTTGTACGGTTCAACCTCTTTTCTCATCTCTTCATGCTAGGTTCTAAAATATGGAGTTACCAACTTTGTTTTTGTTTTGTTTGGGGACAAACGATATCCAGTCAGGCCTATGGCTGTATCCTTTTAGATCTACGGGCCGGCAGAACATGATAGAAGCATTTGATTTATAAGGTACCGAAGATGATAGAAGCATTATTTAGGTAACATTCAGTTGGAATTGAAGCTAGAATTAAATTCTTTATGCCAGGTATGGAGGCTGTAGGGGTTGTAACAGCTGTTGGTCCCGGATTGACTGGGAGGAAAGTTGGTGATATTGTTGCATATGCTGGTGGTCCAATGGGAGCATATGCTGAGGAACAGATCCTTCCTGCTGATAAAGTTGTGCCTGTTCCTCCCTCAATTGACCCCATTGTTGTAGCATCCATACTTCTCAAGGGCATGACTGCTCAGTTCCTACTGCGCCGCTGCTTCAAAGAATGTACATCATAGTCTTACAGCAGCCGAGTTTCCTCTATTCTTTTCTTTTTTCATCTGTTCCTCCTTTAGTTAAAGTAGACATGCTTATATTACAAACTAGATGATTTAGATTATCTAGAGCGGAAGAAGTCCTCAATTCTTATTAAGTTACCAGTTTAAAAAAAAGAAGTCCTCAACTCTGACATGGGCATGATTGAGTGTTTGTTTTATGATTTAGATGTTTTTCCCTACATGTTAATCAATGTGATCATATAAGGACAATTAAGGGAAGATACAAAATACTATTTGATTATCTCTTATAACTGGAAATTCAATCTTTAGATATTGACTGCAATACTAATGGATGATTAGCAATTAGATGCATATCCCGTGATTGAAGTTCCTTTATCCATATTCTCCTTTTTTAAGTAAATCAATCTATTTCATGGTGATCCAGCAGGTTGCTAGGTCCTATTGCTTTTAACTACTGCATCATGTGTTTCTCATAGTTATTGCATGAGTAATTACAACTTGAAGAAGTAAAAGTCATAGTCCCCTGTGGTATGTCTTGAGAAAACCAATATAGTTGCTTGTGATATTAGGTGTGTAATTTAGAAGTTTAGGGCTAGTAATCTGGATGGGCATATGGATCTTTTCCTCTTCTTCGTTTTGAAGATTTCCAGCTTTTAAATTTCATATGATTTTTTTTTGAGATAATGAAAGACTATGTGTCCCATCAGTGTTACAAAGACGTAAGCACCATCCCTACTATCTGTGTTCAGGACCTAAAATCCTGATATTCTCTGTACCAAAGCAACTTTGGAGAACTGTGAAATGGCCGATATTCTTTAATTTCCTGCTGGTTTAATTGGTTGTTTGCAGCTAGTTAGTGAAGCAGATAAAACATCAGAAAACTTAAAATATGAATAAATTGAATGCTTGAAAGCGCGAAGATTATGGAATACATTTTATTATGAGTGCATTGATTTCCAGTTTCTACAAGGTTAAGCGGTTAACATGAAGTATCTCCACTCTCTCCTGATCAGAATCTGGTACCCCATAAATTGGATTCGTAGAGATTTACAGAATTACTTGGGAATCCCAAACCATGGGAAGGGGGACAAAATGCTTCTAAACTAAATTTGGAGGTTGATGCAGTCCAGTTTGTAGAATAGTGTGCTATAATAAATCCGACATGCTGAACATGAACCAGCTCTGCTTCCCAGATTGGTAATTTTAAGAGAGCTGAAAGCAAAAGAAATGACCTTTCTAGCCTCATTTTTTCTCAAAAAAAGAAGAAGTGACCTTTCAATGGTTTTAGCATGTAATGTTTGTGCAACAAATTGGAATTTGCTGTCTTCTTGGAATTTTATCCATCCATTTCCTTTTCATTCGAAACTTCATTCTTTTAAAATTCTTTTTAATTGAATAGCTTTTTCTCTCATTTGCATTATTGCAAACTAAGATATAGCTTCTTTACTTTCGTCAAATTTATACTGTCTTGCGTTGTGTTACAGGTTGAACGGGGGTACACAGTACTTGTTCATGCTGCAGCAGGTGGAGTTGGCTCCCTATTGTGCCAATGGGCAAATGCCCTTGGTGCTACAGTCATTGGGACTGTATCAACTAAAGAGAAGGCAGCCCAAGCTAAAGAGGATGGGTGTCATCATGTCATAATCTATAAAGAAGAGGATTTCGTCACTCGTGTCAATGAGATCACATCTGGCCAAGGAGTTGAAGTTGTATATGATTCTGTTGGAAAAGATACCTTTCAGGTATTGGCATTTATATTCATTCTTTATCGACCAAGTTAGCCTAAATTCACACAAAAAGCAATGCTTTCATCAGAATGGTGAAGTTTGTTCATGTAGGTTTGGGTTTGGATTTAAAAGAATCTCTTTAACTGTTAGAGATTGAAATTTATTTTAAAACAATCATAACTTGCCAAATCATTAATGATTAACTACAAACTAGCAATAGACCAACTATTCAGGGGAAATTAAATGCAACATCTTTAGCCTGTAGGAAAATAAACAAGAAAACTCTGATGAGCCAAGACTTGGGTGACCAGGATTAGAAAGAATTTATTGTGCTTATGTCCTGTTCCTGAGTAGCCTTTATTTAGATTTTTTTTTGTGATCAGGGATCATTAGACTGCTTAAAAACTCGTGGATACATGGTGAGTTTTGGGCAGTCATCTGGCTCACCAGATCCAGTACCTTTATCAGCTCTTGCAGTGAAATCGCTATTTCTGACGAGGCCTAGCATGATGCATTACACAATAACGAGGGATGAACTACTAGAAACTGCCGGAGAGGTATTTGCAAATGTGGTATCAGGTGTCTTACGAGTCCGTATGAATCATACTTATCCCCTGTCTCAGGCGGCACAAGCACATGCTGACCTTGAGAGCAGGAAAACATCTGGATCAGTTGTACTGATTCCAGATGGTTCTCAGTAGTAGTTTACTTTGTATACTGCCAACATGAAATACATTAAAAGGCATAGTGGACTTCAAGTCTGAGCTGAACCATAATAAATGCCTATGTACATTCTTTGCCGATTTTTACTTCTCATTGTGTTGCAATAGTGTGTTGTATTTGCCTGTTGTTGTACTGCGTGGATGCTGTGTTCAATTTCCAGCCTTCTGTAAGTGAATGAACATCATGATGCTAGTTCCTTCAGGTTTTCCTAGCTTATTTTGTCTCATAATCGTAGGAGCATCTGTCTGTGCTAGTTAGATAATTGCTGATTACTGTTTTTTTAACCAAAGTCCAGCAGGTTTTAAAATTTAGGTTAAGTTGACAAGGGTCCTCCTGCACCTGGGACCCCCACAGGCTATAATATAAAAAAAATAAAAATTAAAGTAAAGTAATTATTTAAGTTATATATACACTGGCATTGTTCTTTAGAGGATGGTAAAGATTTATGCAACTCTTCCATGGCACAAATTGATGAAGTGCATGGAGAAATGGGACTGGCCATTTTGGGTGACAATCTCTGCTAGTAGTCCAATGAGTTGCGAGAACTTGGAATTATAACTGCTATTTAGTACTTAGTCTAGCAGTTAAATGATCCAAAACATTTTATAATGTTAAAAATGCACTTAAAATCAACACATACCTAAACTATCACACTTTGACAAGTTACATATCTTAACTATTCAATCTTCCCATTACATACCTAAACTATCACACCATGTGAAAAGAGAGTTCTTCTTCTTGCTCGTAGCTTAATTTATTATAAGTTGAGAGATATGATCATTTGACGTTGGAACATTTTCAATCCTTGAACAATTTGAGTTTATCCCAACTTTCTTCTCCCCACTACCTTCAAAACATAAGATTTTGGTATCACATACCTCTACATCACTTTACAAATTATTTAAAGATTGCTACAAATTCTTACACCTTAAATCTCCATTGCTATTGGCATCTAACCTTATTTCAACGATGTATTGATCATGATTCCTAGAGGTTATAAATTTCATTAGTAATTAGTAATCAATATTCTATCGCTTGCAAACAACTCCACTTCCATAAATCCCACTAGTGCACCTCAAGCTTGGCAGCTCCAAAGCAAAACCGGTTTCATTATCAGATTCTTCTCCATTTGTTTGAAACTTAGTCACATAACAATCAGCATCAAAGAGTCCTGATGTTAAAAACTCTTTGTCACCTCCCATTACAGGCATCAAAACACCCATCTTAACTTTTCTCACATACTTCTTCTTATATGTTTGTCCAAGAACACCATCTACTTCGTCGTTCAAAGAGAAAAACTTGAACCCAAGTTCAAGATGAGCAAAACAGTCATCTTTTGGTATGCCATAGTTATGAACTCGAGATTCTTGTTTTGTAATAGGTACAACATTAGCAGTGATCTTGAAAACATTTTCAACTTCTATGACAACGTCGTTTGTGTTGCTAATTCTAGTAATGGAGGCCATGGGTACAATTTCATCAGATTGCCACCTTGCTCCTTCCTCTTCATGAAGAAGTATGGGTGTATTGTCAAAGTGAAGGGAAAGGCGGTCAATCTAATCGTCCCATGTTGATGTTTTTAGTGCACCAATTGAGATCTTGTGAGAACCATAAAGGATACCAATGGATTGTACCCAAGTGAAGTCTCTCTTCATATTCCTGTTTCGTCTTCCTATGAAATGAGCATTGATGTGGAATTTAGGGTCTGAAACTAAGCAGAAATCTTTGTCCTTCTTGCCATGGAAGTAGAAGGTAATTGCATCTCCACCGATGAAACGAGGATCTTGGCAAACTGCTCCAGGTATGTCACACTCTGCATCAGATAAATGTACATCATTTAGTTGAACTAAGGCTTGAAGAATTATATATGTTCTCTGTTTTATATATAACATACCAAAATGACCTATGGTATTTTTAGTAGTCTAGTAGATGTTAAACATTGAGCGGTATGAAGTTAAAATTAAAGAGTTTTCAAATATAGAAATGTCGTTGTATAAAATAGAATAGAGAAGTAAGGAAATAACTTACTACAAACAGGTTTGCAAGAGACACAATCAACATGACAACCACTAGGACAAGAGGTAGGGCATGAAAATTCGAGATTATAACAATTATGGTAGTACTTGTTCTTGCACTTAGCCTTCTTCGTGGTTGGTGAGGGTGGAGGAGGAGACACGGGTGACAAAGTTGGTGGCATTGGGCCATCGATACAAATAGGCTGGCAAGAACGACACTCCGTTATGCAACCAGTAGGACAGAACTTGGGACATACATGAGGAAGATTTTTACATTGCTTGATTTCATCATCTGAGCAATGAGAATTGCTAGGATGGTTAGCTATTCCAGGGGGAGTAGCCTCTACCTTTGCTATAAACATTAGCAAGACAATGCCTAGATCCACAACAATAGTGAGGGCCATTAGTAGCTATTGAGAGAAAGATAAGTGATGGGATTTTCAATATTATATAGATATCGACCATAGTAAAATACTCATGTCAATTATTATTTCTCAAGAGACGTGCAAAGTTCAAACTGAACAAGTAAAAGTGGACGGAGCTCGGGACTATAAATAATGGTATGTTTATTTGATAAGTTTCCTATCATGTGCTCCTTTTCCCAAGTCCAGTATTCTATTCAATATTTGTGCTCTTTCTAGGAGTATTAAACTTCAACACACATTTGGCATCACTTTGTCTTGGCCATAAATTTAGATACAACACATTCCTTAAAATCCTATCTTCTTCATATATCTTTCTTGAAGTAGCTTCCAAATAAAATGAACAGTGATTACAGTTTTTCGAAATTTTGTTAAGGGTGTTCAAACTTTGAAGAAGCAGATATAAGCACCGAGAATGATTACTTTTCTAAAATTGAGATTTATTTGAAATTAATATTCTATCATCCATAGGATAAAACTAACATGTCTTACTAAAAGAAAAAGAAAAAGGTTCCTAACCAAAAATTCATTGTAATAGCAAATTAGTTATCATTTTGCCTGATTACAATTAATATTTATAAAAGAATCACAGCTAATCATCTTACAATTGATTTGATTGCACAAATACTTTTTATACCATGAATTGAAAAATCTTTACACTCCAATCAATATGTATCACTACTAAAAATCACTTGGTTTTCACTGAAAAATATTCGGCAGTTGTTTCCATTGATATTTTGATCAGTGTAAAAGAAAAAAGTAGTAGTAAATTTCGTATGAAAAAATTAAGAAGCTTCCCACTATTTCAATAAGAATCTGTTATCCACCATTCATTTTTTCAGTGGAAAATGAGTGAAAAAATTATGTTTTATAGCACAAATTTCTCACTAATCCGCAACGAAAAAAGTATTTATTTCTAGCAGTACATATCTCTTTAGCCACTAGAATCACAGTATCATATCTTATTTATTTTCTGCATCCCTCTTTTATAACTTTCCTTTCTGAATAATGGTTTATTAATATTATAATAATAATCTTAATAATAATTAGTATAAAGTTTTCGCAACTAAAGTTGACATAATTGTAAGATCGAAAAAGGGTCATATTTTTCTTGGTACTCTTAGAAAAAGATATATATTTCTTTGTCATTCAATTTTGGGCAAATATTTGTCCTTGACGATTAAGTATCATATCTCACTTTTATTATTCTACGTGATATCTATGTGTATATATTTTTATTACAATTAAAAATCTACTCCCTATTTAATATTCTACATCTACCCGATCCACCCAATTGTGAAGACCCATTAAACTTAACTCCCGCGCCACTTTACACATCGAAACATTGTATTCTGAGAGTACAAAAAACAAATATGACCATTTTCCGTTGTAAGATTAAAACATGGAGTGAGGACAACAAATTATATACCTTTTCAGTGCAACCCGCTATCATAGATCTAAAATCGGATCATGATGGCGCCTACCATAAATCCCTAGTAGGCATGTCAAAACAAAAACAAACGAACGATAAATAAATCTAGAATATAACTACGCGGAAGCAAAATAGACATAAAATAGGCTCATAACATAGATACGTACATAATGGTATAAAATATACATTAAAAGCCCAAAAGTGACCAAAAAAGACAAATATACATAAGAATTAAACTCCGAAACTGGTGTCATCGATACAAGAGCGTCTTAGTACAGAAAGGGACTATATATACAACAGATGTGTCTAATCAAAATACAAAATACATAGACAATACAAAAGAGAAAAATCAGTAAGTCTCCGGACGCCAAAAGCTCACCACGATCCAATCAACAAAGGCCACGGGAGATCGGGAATCAATGAGGGTGGCTCATACTAGGCGCTCCATCAAAAAAAGAGATGTAGAATTACAGTATGAGTACCAAGACACAAAATATTCAGTAGATTTTATGATTGTATTGGTTCATAGGATCTTTCTATGTCTTCTAAGTGCTAACTATTTTCATGTATTTTATGAGGTTCTACTAATTGAATACATGTACAATGACACGATTATGAAGTAGAATATGGTAAATATATACTCACATTTCGTGTCTACACTAAATACCCAGAATTATGTTAATCTACTATATTTAAGTGACTTAATGAGGTGAGAGTGTATGATGATTACTATTGATTAAGTGCTAGCTAGAGGTTTATATATAAATACATGTCATGCATTTATTGATTACAATCAAATTTTTACCGTGGAATATCAATATCAAGATGTTGTCAAATATTAAACAACAAGAATATGACAATTGCTAATTAATATATGTGATCAAATATCCTCATTGCCAACTTATCGATGACAATCCATTTTGTTATAGAGTTAGAGAGTTGAAATCAAAATATGTTTGCAACATCTAGCTCTTCTACCTGATTTTAAAAGGGTTTATAATCACCATCTAATTTTTAGAAAAATATTTATAAGTAAATTTTATTTTGATATGTGAAAATAGGTGAAATTCTAGATAAGGGTCTTATTAACTCTGAATAGGTGAAATTCTAGGTAAGAGTCTTATAACTCTGAGGAGAAAGAAATAAACATCCCTTGAAGTCTATTTGAAGATAGTCCTTAAACTTAATTTGGTTAACAAGGGAATTACTTTTTTTCATTATTACAATTTACATGTTAAAAGAAAATGTTTTTTAAAGTTGTAATTCTGAATATTGTATGGAAAATAAAGTAAAATAATTTTAAAACCATCTGTAGTTAAAAATATATGAGTTATATAAAAAGTAATGAAATATATATGTATACAGGAGTGATATACTTGTGGTATAGGGTGTGTGTATATATACACACACACTTATAGGTCTTCTCGACTCGTTCCAACTCGTCACGCCCCAAACTAATGAACATCCGATACAAATAAATATTTAATTTCGTACTAGATAGTAACGCTTGTCGAACATTTACAAAAAGTTTAGCCAATTACACTGGAAAAAGGATATGATGGCTCATATAACCTCACAAAAAATAGCAGAAAGAGTTAACTGTTCCTGCTAGGAACCTCAAAAAGCTTCTTCACTAACTAATTATACACTAATAATATTAATTAGGACCATATTTATTTTTACCATGGAGCAGCAGCCAATGCCTTGAACTTAAGCTCAAAGTTTGCATCTTTCTTTGTTAAAGCCTCAATTTCAGATTCTACATTCTCTATCACTTCTTTCACTTTCAAAACCTTTTCTTCAAGAATCCTCATTTCCTCTTTTGCTTCAGCTAGCTCAACTTTCTTTGATGCAAGAACGTTTTTCGATTCACTTGACAAACTATCAAGCTTACTTATCCTTGCGCGTAAAAATCCAACGTTCATGCCTAAACACTCGAACCCTTTCAATGTATTGTCCCAAGTCTCAAGATACTCACGAGGAGTCGAACTCTTACAAGCTCTAATGGCATCAGCAATGTTCACAGTTTCAGTGATCATTCCAGCAGCTAGCTTGACATTTAGGCCAGCAAGTAAATGGTCATGGAGAAATGAATTTTGGGTGCGACAAAGATCATAGTATTTGGTCCGTATGTGCAATGCAGTAACTTCCGAGTCGATGATCAGGCCATCAACAAGAATGCTGAAACCAGAATAGTCCTTCACATCTTTGAATTCAACTCTTGATTCTGAAAATCTAATGCCTTCTAAAACTTCAGAGCCATTATCGCTGTCATTTCCACATTGATCTGTTACAGAGTCGTGGTCCGAGTTTGGTAACAACATGGCTTCCTCAATTTTGTCATCTTGATTAATATCTAGGATAGGAGGCTCCAAGTATTTCTCCTCTTTTGCTTCACAGATTTTCATCTCTTCATCATGATCTATCGAGATAATAATATCAGTAAATCAACAGATTGTACATCTTGTTTGCGATGGAAATTAAATATACTGCTTGTAACCATACCAGATTTGATTGGTCTAGCACGAAAATCAAGATTTAGAAGAGTTATAGCACCATCAATTTCTGTCAAGCAATTTTCTCGTATTATGTATACCTAAAACAGGGGAAACAACAATAAGGCCATTGCTTTACTGTCCCTTTGGGACGTCATAAAACTGCAACATACAAAGAGTATTAATATTGTCACTTTAGGATAAAAAGATAGTCCAATGCACTAACTCGGGTCTGGAAAAAGATCGAGTCACATTGTGTCTATTGTACGCGATAGATGGTTGTAAAAATGACAACAAATTTAAGGTGTTACCTTAAATTTGGAGGGTTGGATCAATTGGAAGACCAAGACATCCCCTTCGAGAAGGTTATGAGCAATGGAGAATCCTCTCCAACCCCCACTCAATCCGTTCTTATCAACAAGGTACTTGGTAGGAGATTCTTTGTCATTTTCATCCACTAAAACTACAATGTCGTCATGTTTTGGCAAATGACAATCACAAAATTTCTTCGGGAAACCCTGTTGTATTCACATAAAAATAAGACTATAGTACAAACAAAAATTCTAGTAATTTTTTCAAGAAAATTTAAACTTACCAACCAAAATCCCGCACTGACATGTGAAGGGAGCATATACTTGACAAAACTAGGAAATTGACAAGGCAAATTTGCTTGGACTTCTGCAGCTCGCAACATAGCGGATGAATTTACATCAACAGAGCTGTGTTTCAGTGTCTTTTTTTCAGGGCTAGTAAAATCAAGAATCAAAAGCATTATCAGAAAGATAACAAAACCATAAAATTAAATTAACAGTAAGTTATTGCATTTTTGACACTGACCATATTTGAACCTTCTTTTTACCTCCATTTACCACCTGGCAAAAGAATTTTACAGGTACATTTATTAGTGCTAATTGAAGAACAAGGGGCATGACCAAAAATTCAATATTTACAATATACAATCAAGAAATGACACCTAATGACCTTGGAAATGGACGGTCTTGAACTTTTGACCTTTGCTTGCCCCGTGGGGGAAACTTGAAGATCAAAAGTCAAAACTTAAAGTTAGCGGGACAAAAGTTTAAGATCACCCACCTGGAAGAACATAGAAGCAAAAATGAACATGCTTATATATGAACAAAAGGAGTAAAAAATGGTTGTCACCTTGTTGGTTTTACTCGGAGGCAAAGCCTTTTTCTTGATTTGCAGTGCCTTTTTCTGGTTGAGCCATCAAATGGGAGAACAAATTAGAAACATGGGCCAATCATTATAAGCAAATATGAATAGAAGGAGATTGTGTACCTTTGAGGAAGAAAGAGCAGGGCTTTTCTTAGAGGAATATAGAGATGAGATGGCCATTTCAAAAAATGGTTCACTGGAAATTTTCTTACAACTTGCTTGCTTATTGTATTGTGTTAGTAATTTAAATATGATGTTTATTTTAAGTGGAGAGGAGAAGTGAGAAAGGGCTAAATTGGAGGCAAAATTTGAATTGGTTGGCAGAGTACTTAGGTACTAGTATGGAATGATTTGTTTCCTTTTCCCAATGTTCTTTTTTACCGTTTCATTTTATGGGTTTTCGACTCTTTTTTTTTTTAAAAAAAGCATTGAGGAAAGTTTAAATCTTTTTTCACTTTTTATATATATCAAAAAGGATCTTAAACTATTTGAAATGAATAAAAATATCTTCGTTTATAGTTTGGTCCAGAAATATCACTATTATTACTAAATGGGTCAAAAATGCTCTTTGTTCAAATAAATTTATTATTTCTTTTCTTTTAAAACACATTTTGTTCATAACAAAAATATTACTTTCCCGTTTGGCCATGCGATATGGTATCATGATATGATATCATAATATAGAATTATGAGATGAAATTGAAGTTTTGTTTGGACATGCGATATGAAATTTTTGTGTTGTATATTTTCTCATAAACATAAGAATCTCATAAATTGTAAAATTATTAAAATAGTCCCAATTGTTTATTCAATTTTTACCGAATAAACAAAAATTTATAAAATCGCATAATAAATTGTTACAAAGCTATTTGTTCTCTACTTAAGTAACTGTTTCATCTAACTTTGATTCATCAAACTTTAATTCAATAAAAAAATTGAACAAAAAATATAGTGTACTAATCTTTAATATAATCCTCCACATAGTACGGACAATTTCCTCACGTTGAACTTGCATTTCTCGATCATGTGACCGAGAAGACAAACCAACATTGTTACTTTGAGTTGTAATAAATACAAAACGGTAGAAGTAATAAATTAGGTGTTGGAGTAAATGAAGAGAACAAATTTACTACTCAACAATCGGTTGGTGTGAGTTAAAGTGACTATATGTTGGTGAGAATAATAAAATTTTAAAATGTAATGATGTGATTATAAATTTTATTTACATATGAAATAAATGGTTAGTAGATATAAATGTGGGATTGTTTTAACAAAATATAAATTCGTGGATCAATTTTTGTATTAAAAATATCTCAAATCATGATATGGAATTCCCATATCATGATTTTTGGAGAATGTGGAATCACATCTCATGATATAGAATCATGAGATGGAATCAGCGTAAAATCGCATGTCCAAACGCTGATTCCATCTCACGATTCCATAGCGTGATATGGTATCGCATGGCCAAACGCCTACTTAAAGAACTCTATTCGTGTTTTCTTTCTTTTAAAATCACTTTAACTAATAAAAATGGAGGAATTTTTTTTTCTTTCTTAATCTCATTTTATCGGTTAAAGTAGAATAACTTTACGTACCTTTTTAACGGATAATATATGTCATATACATAAGAACATTATAAATTCATCATTAATTTTTATTTAAATAACGATAAAAATCTATATATATATATATATATATATATATATATAAGAATATGTGATGTGGTACCTCTCTATGACCTCCATTTTTATTTATCTTTTTTCTCCTTTTTTCTCCTTTTTTTTTTCATTCTTTTCATTAAATAATTTGTTTATTAATTAAAAAATTCAATCATATTTACTATTGTAATTATATGTAATGAGTTACAAAAAACCTCCATCTATTGACATTCTCTACTTAAATAGCATGTTTTTTCAATTCCCTTCTAACTATTTTTATGGCTTATCTAATCTATAAATACCAATCATCTATGGAGATGTTGAATGTTCATTTCCATTTTTTCATTCTTTCTTTTTAGTATTATAGGTTTTTAATTTTCTTTTCTTCATCTTTTTATTCATCAATCATGTACTTAATAATCAAAAAAGAAGACATAGAAAAGATGATGTCACGATATGACCTTCACTTTGATGAAGATCATAGATATATTCTTCAAAAATTCATCACATTATTTGATACAAGTTCAACAAAATGAAGAAGGAAGCTTAATTATCTTGGAGATTCATGAAGAGAGAGTCATAGTAGTATAAAAGTTTGAATGATTTTCAAACATTTTGAAGATTCATTGTTGTATTATTTTGATTTCAATTAATATTATTTTGTTCTCTTTTATTTTATTTCTTCGTTTTGAACAAAAAAAAAATGGATATTCTATTCATTGTTGTTGTTGTTGAAGATGAAAAGATGCACATTTTTATTTTTGTATATACATATTTGTCAATTTCTAGCTAATTAATATTTTAAATTTTGTCATGGTTGAATTAAAGGTATATTACCTATGGGACATTTTTTTATATCTATTGGATATTGTTGCCCCTAAAAATATATGATATGGTCTATCATATTAGTAATCAATCACAAAATAAATGAATAAATCTTCTTTTTAGTATTAAATATTTTTAATGATATATTCTAATTGAGCGCACCTAATATCACTTTGTAAGAATACACTACATTGCTGTTGTTTTAATTAAACATATAAAGTTGGCATTTTTTAAGTTAGTAATGAAATCGTATGAGAATATATGTAAAGTTGTGACTAAAAAAATTAATTTCGAGTAGAACACTTTTTTATTGTAATTTGTTGTTTATCACATTTTAAGTTTCTTCATTTGTTAAAACCCTTACCTTTTCATTTTCACCTATTAAATAAATAAGGGGAGAAACTAATCCTACAAACATAATTAGAACTTTGAATTTATCATTCCCTAAAATTAATCTCATTAATTTTTCCTTCTTAAACTAAGAAATATGTATCTCTTTATCTTCATAACTTATATTTCCATAATCTCTATAACTCCTCATAACCCCCAAATTTAAAATGTGTAAACTTATGATAATTTTTTGTGTTTCTTAATGAATATCTATATAAATGTGTATTGTAAGGCAATCCTTTTTTAAGCAAATGTTAATGTATTTTAATTCACATTTGATGTACTCATGATGAGGAAAATGTTACGAATTATGCATATTGAATTTTTCTTGCATTTTAGTTACTCATGTTGAAGAGATCAATTCTTGAACACAGAATCTTAGGCGATAACTTATAGAACCTTCCATATTAGTAATATTATGCACTTTCATATTAGGAATCTACCATTGTGACCTTCACATCTTATAGCATCGAAGAAATGTCAATATGAAATAAATTAGTATATATATATATTACTTAGAGGACCATGAATTGAAATGGAGATTAAAGAATAAAAAATTATAAAAATATATTAAAACTAAATTTTGAAAGAATTTGATTAAGACCATGCAATACAATGTCACAAGTTCTCAACTTGTGTTGCAACTTATTCCTTAAAGAAAAGAAAAAAAACTACGATAGAAAATATTTTTTTGCCAAAATCAAAAATAACAATTGAAAAAAAGGAGTGTAATTTAATGAACCAATACTATAACTTGTGTTTTTATTATTTTATTGATTATTTTTTATCCCACTTTTAGTTTATCTATTTTTTATTTCACGTTTTATTTTATATGAATTGAAAGAAGTAATTGAAAAATAAAATCTAATGAATGAAAATATTGATCCCATAATTGATGATTTTGTAAATTTTTGAGTCAAAACTATTCTCTTTTTGCCTTGGTTTACTTATATGTTAATTGCACTTCACGCATATATTTTAATATTAAATACTTATATTCTTTATACTATGAAAATCATACTTTTATAACTCTTTTGAAGTATATTAAAATATAATTATCAAAATAAATAAAATTGTGAATATAAATATTTAATATATATATTTTATGAAATTTAAAAATAGGACAAATATTTATGCCAAAAAAATTTATTCATGCATTTGATAAATTAATTATTTTTTGTTAAATATGTATCTTTTGAAAATTTTAAATAAAAAATGAATACAAATGACTAAATAAGTTGATTCGATTTTTAATATATTATAAAAATAAAAACACAAAATTAAGTATATCAAAACTTTATGATTAAATTTTTAAATTATATTTTAATATACTTAGTTATGAATATATATCTCACGTGGGGTGTCAATGTATTTCATATAGAAAGAGGTGTAATCATTGATTTGAAAATGAGAGTATATTTGAAATGAAAGCATATTATCAGAGTATTCAATTTAATTAACCTTCAATTTTATTATTCTCTATATATAATATGTGAAGAGGTTTATCATCTATCAAATATATTTACATAGTTAATATGAATCTATTTATCTCTATATTTCATATAAAAGATATAGATAAAAATATAGTAAGCGAGTTAATAATTCAAAAAAATAAAATCATGTTCTCATTCGAGGTTGAATATATTGAGACTTAATAATCAGTAGCGTAACATTTTTAGATAACTTTCTGAAAAATCATATTTGACGAGTGTAACATAACATTTATCTTTTGATATAAATGCAACTAAAGAATCTAAAATACCAATAGATGTGATTTATGCAAAAATCATACAAATCTAAATTG